>JAVSCE010005212.1:0-10928 GCA_032199065.1 Smutsia gigantea
TCTCACCCCAGCCTTCCTCTTTCAAGTCTCTAACTCTCCTCAGGCTCCCTGCTTGAAGGCCTTTCCCCTGCTCTGGGCCAGCTCCCTTTCTATTACTCTCAGCTTGAAACTGAGGGTGCCTGCTCCACAGCTGCCACAAGGAAACCCCTGTCCCCAGCTAATGCTTCTACGCAGAGGTTCTCAAGTAGGTCTGCAGACCAGCAGCAGCCGCCGCAGCCCCTGGGACCTTATCAGCCATGCAAGTGCTCAGCTCGGCCTGTAAATCAGACACTTGAGGGTAGGACCCAGCAATCTGGGCTTTAACAGGCCCTCCCTGTATATCTCCTGAACACCAGAGTTGGAGAACCAGTAGTATAAAGAGGGCAACGGACTTAGGCCCACCTGGATTCAAATCTCAGCTCTGCCATTACTAGCTATGTAACCTACGTCAGGTCAGTATACTTCCTTAATCCTCAGTTTCCTCATCTGTGAAATGGAGATCATAGCACCCCGTCTCCTGAAAACAGCATTAATTTTGACTCAGTAGAAAGAAAAGAAACATTCATGAACAATTGGAACTGAAGCCGCTGGTCCCACAACTATTCTAGGGGAGGACAGGTGACCACACTGTGGAGTGAGTGTATGGTGTGTTTAGCCAGGAGTCCTGTGTGGCTGGAACCCAGGAAATCCACTAAATGTCCCTCCTCCTTGGGTTACCCCTGTGAAGTCTATCATGTACCACACATTTCAAACCCTCATGCCTTGGCCCAGCTGTTTCTTCTGCCTGGGATTACTTATCCTAAGAGCCCATGCAAATTATTCCTTCCTTATGAAGCTTTCTGAATCAGGAGCTGTATTCACTGCAAGGAACTGAACCCCCAGCCGTCAGATCTGGTTTAAACACACAGGGGTTTATAGTGTCAAATGCAAGATGGTAACTCCCAGAGCAGTCTCTGTAGCAGCTTCCTTCCTCTTCACAGGACTACTCATCATCAGCTGGGGTCCTCTAGCCTTCCGTTCTCTTCTCCCTGCCAGCATTTATTATTGTACACTGAAATCTAGCACTTCACTTCAGCAGGTCCATCTGGCATGAAGGAGTCTCCCAGCCGCTGCTTTACTCAGCTCAGCTCGAAAGAAGGGCTTGGGTGGCAGTGCCACTGAGCAAGTGGGGACTTCAGGACACAGAGTCTCACAAAGAGTGCTGACTTTCTTTAGCCTCGAGTTCAAATTGTAGCCCTGTGACCTCAGCTGTTAGTATCAATGACCTTTGAGCACTTGCTATATGCCACCCAACTTGCTTACATATATTATCTCATTCAATCCTCAGCGAGGTGGGTACTATTATTATCTCCATGGGACAGGTGAGAAAACTAGAAGTTAAGTAAGTTGCCCAGGGACCTCCAGCTAGTAGGAGGTGGAGCCAGGCTTCAAATCAGGCAGCCTGAGGCAGAGCCCAAGCTCTGGCCCAGCATTCTGCACAGTCTGAATCCCATCCCATCTCAGACCCCTCATCAGCGGAGTGAGTAGAACCTTCCCTGCTTCACAGGGCTGTCTCAGGGATTTAACACCATCATGCATATGAACACGCCTTCCATTTTTGCCTGGCACAAAAAAATGCTCATTCTTGTCTGCTTCTGGTTCCGCCAAGGTTCCAATGCTGACAGGCTTGGACTGCCTCCTCTGGAAGTCAGAGTTGTTGTCTTCCCACTTCTTTCTTCCTGTCAGTGTTGAAGTCCTCTGAACACAAGGACCTGCCCATCTCTGCACCAGGACCAAGCTCTTGTCACAGGCACCCTCCACCCAGGGGACAACCCACACTGCAGTGCTTTCTGTCTTCAAGAGGAGCTGCCCCCGGTGGAGGCATGTGGGTACCCCCAGGTCTGAAAAGAGGTGGGGTTGATGTTCCATTTTAGGATAGATGGAGGTCAGAGAGGGACTGTGGCATGTCTCAGGGCACCCAGTGGGTCAGTGGCAGAGCAGGAGTTCAAAACAGAAATGGACAGGGCTCTGGGTGCATCTCCTCCCCTCTCAGGGCCATCCATTTCTGGAGATGCTCAGATTGTCTAGTCTCAAAGGAACCTTGGGACATGACATTTCAGTCCTACTTGAGTTTTAAGAGGTAGGCCCAACAGCGCCTCCTCCAGGAAGCTGACATCTCCCTTATGTCTGCTGGGCCGCTCTCGTGGCTGCTCTGCCTTCCTGCTGTCATGCTGACTGTGCTGCCATGGGATCATTCCCCACTGGACTGGGAGTCTGAGGTCGGCAGGAACCATGTCCCACGAAGCTCTGCATTTATGGGGCCCAGCTGTGGGCTGGTCCCGCAGGAGACACTTGACAAATATTTGATGACAGTACATACTTGACAAACTGAATGAATGAAGAACAAATGAGTGAGCGCCTGTGCACACTCCTTTTCTTCATCTGGGCCCTGGGGGGCTGTGTGGGTGGTCACAGCCCAGGGCAGGCGGACCAGAAAAGTGCGTTTCCCGAGAGCCACAGGAAAGTGAAGAGAGAAAGTGACATCACAGGGAAGCCAATTCCCCGTGCCCTTAATAGCCCAAGTTTTGCTCCAGGAGGCAAGTGGCAAAACAGGTGTGTGAGCAGATTTAGTACAGTCTTCATCCCTAACACTCATGTCAGTGACCCAGGGAGCAGGCAGCCAGAAGATTAAAGCCCTGGTGTCTCCTACCAGTGCCAATCAATGTTTATTATAACAAGAGACAAAGATTGCTATCAGCAAGAGAGAGAGAATATACATATGAGAAAGCAAGACATAGCTTATTATTCGTGCTTAGATGCAAGGGAAGAAAACAACAGCAACAGCAGCAACAAGAATAATGACAATAATAATATCAGACAGCCTTGGAAAGGAGCTTTGTGGATTTCTTGCTCTGAGAAGACAGCTCCTTCAGCGACAGCCTCACTTAGGTCTCCATGTGTCCACCCCACTGAGGTTTTGATGTTCCACTTTCATCAAGAATATTGAGCATGAAATGCCAACATTATGTGAGCTGTCTGGTGACAGCTGATGAAGAGATGGAGTGTGGAGTGGAAGAGTGCCAAGGACGCCTGCCTCCACTGCCGAGGGACAAAACACTGGGTTAATTGTGGCCCTGGGAACAGTGACAGACCAAGAGAGCAAAGCAAGGGACATCTGGGCCCTCTGCCACCTTTTGCCATGCAAGGCCTGATGTGGGGGCCAGGTTTGGGAGTTGAAGGAAGCTGAAGGCATCTTATTCCCGAGGGTAGCAGAGGGCCCAGGGTTCCAGTGCTGCCAACTCTTGGAAGGAGGGGAGGGCCAGTGCAGGCCTAGGCTCTTGAGATCCATGGATGAGGAGGTTGGGACTGCAGGATTTGGCTTCTATCTGCAAATTTGGGGCGCCAAAGAACTGACTCATAGAGCTTCCTGTGCTGATGATGGCAAATGTCTTACTTGGCCAGTACTGCTGCCTTGGTACCAGACCTAAGGCTTTTCTGGATGAGCTGGGCCTGATCTTCCTATACCATGAAGGTGTGCAGTGTCCTCAGAGGTCACTGAGTCCGCCTCTGAGCTTCTGGCCCTATTCCATCTATGCAGTCCCAGACTTAAGGTGGGGAGCATTCTTGTCTTAAAGACATGTCAGAGTGCTACCTGGGCTTGGCAACTTGGACACCCCCTGTTAGGAATTAAGAATCTCAGGCACTATCCCCAGACTCCCTGAATCTGAATCCTCATTTGAACAAGATTGCCAGGTGATTTGTCTTCACATTAAGGTTTGAGAAGCTGTGCTCTAGATGAATGGTTCACAGCCTCAGCTGCCCATTAGTGTCACTGGGCAGCTGTTTGAAAATGCTGATGCCCTGATCACATCCCAAACTGATAAAATTCACGCCTCTGGGGATGAGACCTGGGCCGGTGTTTCTTAACAGCTCCCAGATGATTCTAACATGCAGCCAAGGTTGGGCACCCAGGGCCAGAGAGCTGTCTGTGGACACCTACTCAGATGCGTCCCAAGCCTTTAGTTGGGTCGTCCTTCAAGGGGACTAACTGCAGGCCTCCCTCAGGACTATAGTCCATAGGCTCTTCCTCAGTCAGGAGAGAGGCAGCTGCAGCACACCCTTGTCTAAGGACCCTTTGGAGGCCTCCAGAGCCCTCCCATGTCCCATCCGCCATGAAGCCTCAGAGCCGCAGACTCACCTCAATCCTCGTGTCCAAGGCTGCTGAGTCCCACCTGGGGCTGCCCACCCTCTTGGGTGCTCTCCCGCCAAAAAGACAGCAGGCCAGCCTCTCGCAGCTGTGGTGCCCCTTCCTGTGCCTCCCCGCTGGACACTGATGTGTTAGGCTAATGGGATGCAAGGTGGACAGATCACCTCCACTCTTTCCCCATCCCAGAAAAGCTGCTCTGCTGGCTTACAACCTGGGGGTGTTGAGAGGAAATGGTGCTGACTTAATTTTAGGTGCTCCTCGAGAAAATAACTAGGACTAAAGGGCAAATATTATAAGGAGGTAAATCCTCACCTGATTATTCTCAAAGAGTTTTCCTAAAAGTTGCAGCTGTCTAGCAATAGAATGGTCTGCCATAGGAGGTAATGAGTCTCTGACACTGTAGGTGAGCAAGCATGGGCATCTGGGATGGAGACTAGGAGACTTTTCATCCAACGGGAGTGGTGATGGGGAATGATGCTTCCAAAGATCTCCAGCCCTGAGCACTTTACAAGATCAACTGTCAAATAAGGGTGACAGGAATGATCTAGTCCAAGAGCTTGTTTCACGGAAGCTTGGGACATCTTAGCATTTGGAGCAAGTCTACAGGAGAGAAAAATGAACGGCAGTCTGTGTTCTAGTCCTCCTACTGCCACTGACTGGTTGGGCTGGGTGACCTTGGGCAAGTCTATTCCCATGTCAGGACATCAATCCAACAGGCTAAACTCCATGGGCTTGAGAGTTCCTGACAGCCAGGACTGCCATTTTGCATATTCTAGTGGGTGCCATTTACATAGACCACACTCCATCTTGTGCCTACATGCTATATAATTCCCAAGGCCCAGTGCAAAGGAAAAATGTGGGACCTCTTGATCAAAAATTAAGGATTTTGAAGCAGGCACAGCAGGGCATTATACCAACTTTGAGGGCCTGTGGACTGCATGGTTAGCACACCCAGGAAGCAGGCACTGACCAGATGGGACGCACGGGCTGGAGGGGCAGCAAGGCAGAGGTGGGGGCTCATACCTTAGGATTTCCCATCCTCCTGCCCTGGTCGCCTTGAGCCTGGTGGCCCTTACACGAAGTCTTTAAGTGTTCAGTTACAAGGGTGGGCAGAAAGCCCAGGGCAGCCAGAGACTGTTGACCCTGGAGGACTGAATTAGGAGGAAATGATTTGAGAGGTAATCAATATGCTCAATTGTAGTTCATTAACATCTAATGAGCCCTCTAACTGCTCAGCCTCCAGTGGGACCTAGCCAGCGCTGTCACCTCTCCCTGCTCCTGCTCCCCAAGTGTCATTTATTCTCCTAGGGGCTGATCCCAGGTGTGAGGCAGCTGCAGCGGCAGGAGGGAAGGTGAGGGAGCAGCAGACAGCCATAGATAGAATGCCAGAGCTGCACAGGTCCTCAGGTTCCTCCTAGTCCAACCCCTTCCTGACACAGGTGAGAAAACTGAGGCCCAAAAGAGTTCAGGCTTGAATCATGGAATTGAAACTGGGCACCACTAACCCTTAATCCAACAGTCTTTTCCTGCAGTCTTCACAGAAGAAGGCCCAAGCTCACACCCCAGCCCTGCCATATCCTGGCTCTGCCCCTCTGCTGCTTAGAACCTCAGCTTTCCCATGTATCAAATGGAAGCAATAATACCAATTCTGCAGGTCTGTGTAGTGGTTTCAGGGAGATGATGGATGCAAAAAGCACTTTGTAAAGGACAAAGAGCTCTTCAAACATAAGACGTCCACTCATTCAGCATTATTGGAGGTTCTGCTAAGGTATGTGCCAGGTGCTGTGCTCCATGCTGGGGTCCAAGCTACGGATCAGATGGACCTCCCCTCACCTCCCCCACCACCAGGGAGACTAACATTCAGAGGGAGGCGTGCTTCAGTACAGCCCAGCCTCTTTGCAGGCCAGGGAGGGGTAGGTGGGGAAGACTTCATGGAGGAGGCGAGCTCATGGGAGGCAAATGAAATCTGTTGGGATTTTCAGTGAGGGAATGGCAGAGTCATATCTTTGAACAACACTTGCATGGCACTTTTTACATGACAGACCCTGTTATAAGCACCTTAAGAATATTAACTCATTCAGTCCTTAAAATGAACCTGTGAAGTTTCCCAGGGAAACTGAAGCCCAGAGAGGTGACCCAACTCACTCACGTCACAAAGCTGAGAATCCAAAAAAAATGCTCACACCCTTAATTGCTAAGCTACAGCACCTCTAATCCAGGCCAGCTGTCCCTGTGGTAGCAGTGGTCTGCACGATAGTTTGAAGATGGCAGACCCTGCAGGAGGCAGGGAGAGCAAGGAGTCAGGAGCAAAAGCCTGACCTTGGGCAGTGGTGGTGGAGTTGAGGAAGAGGTGACCTATTGGCAACTTGGAGGCAGGAGAATGGACTTGGTGATATTTGAACCTGAGCTTCTGACGTGATGGTCTTCTTTCTCTGTGAACACACAGTAATGAAGTTGTATTAGTCAAAGTCCTCATTTAGAATTGACCTTCACGCTAGTTTCTGAGTCCAGAGAATCTGTGGCGATTATTGTTTTCATCCTTCCTATGCTCCTTTTTCTCCTTCCTTGGGTTAAAATAGATCCAGCCAGCTTGGCCACAATGGTGAGCACCTGACTAAGCCAGCCAATCAGAGTCCTTCCCTGAGACTCTAATTGGTGGCATTGGGAGGAACTCTTTGTTTCCTCCCTGCTAATAAAGCCGTAAGAATGCAAGCACGGCCCCCCTGCCTTCGCTCAGCATAGTGCCATGCTGGCTGTGCCTGGAGCCAGGCCTCCGGCTCCACCCAGGAGTCCAAACCCTCAGAGATACCTGGGAGTCCTCCCTCAGGCCACCCTCTGCATAAGACATCCACTCATTCGTTACCAAGTCCCTTAGATTCCACCTTCTCAATATTTCTTGAATCTACTGCTCCTTCTTTCTTTCCTCCTTGCCTCACTGGAGTGCAGACACTCTTGCCACCTCTCTTAGATGGCCGTAATCAGCTTTGAACTGCCTTCTCCTAACTCTCTCCCTTCTCCTAACTCTCTATAATACATCCTCCATTCGGTGGTTAGAGGTCTCTGATAAGTCATGTAGACCTGATCATGACCAACACCTGTGACCCAGTATCTCCTATCCTCAGCCTTTGCCATTCTCTTCCTCCTCCTGGAATGCCAATGAATGAAGTTGCCCTGCAAACTTCAACTATGGAAGAAGAACTTCTATGCCCTGACTCAACGTAGCTGTCCCTTGAACTCCTTCTCTGACTGGCAGGCAGCCCAGGGTTCTTCTTCCTCAGGGCTTCCACCTGTGTGCCATTCACTGGTTATGTTTGCTGCATTTCCTTCTGGTCTTTTGTTTTGTTTTTCTAAGATAATTGAGGTCACATTGTGCTACAGTTTTGGGCTCTTGTTCACTTCATGCTCCCTCACTGGCATCTCTGTACATCATCAGAAACAATTTGTAAACCATAACATTGAATGGTTGCCCAACCATCTGCCTGGACGTCCTATACGTTTAGGACCTTAACATTTCCAAGCTCTCCAGCCTTCCAGGGTCACTTTTAACAGCCAAACAGTGCGCATCTGAGAGCCTGTCTGGGTATTCCAGGAGCAGCCTGGAGTCCTCCCTGAGTTTGATGAGGAAATATACAGAAAGTTCTCAAATCCCTCCCCCACTTCAGGTTTGGTAGGAAGCCATGAAAACTAAGAAAGTACCAAGTTTCTGTTAAGGCTTCCAGAATATAAAGGAATCACAAAGTGCTTGGGTGCTTGAGATTGAAACAATGTAACAATGTATTGCCCCCCTACCGGGACTCAGTGGTATGAAACAGCTTGTTAATCATAATCATGGAAGCCCATTAGTTTATAATACGGTATCTGGGTAACCTTTACAGAAGTGGATTAAAATATAGCTAGCATCCTGAATAATAGCTCCTACTGGAACAGTTTCTGGGTGCTGCCTGACTCCCCCCTTAGCTTTGTAGTAAATGTATAAAAGACATGGCCCTGCTGTACTCGGGGCTCAGACCTTTGGCGATCACTCTCCTCTGAGCCCGCCGGCATAAAATAAACCTTCACCCTCCAAGACCTCCGAGTGCCGCTCGGTTCTTCTGTCAGTGATCCAGTCCAGCTTTTCTGGTTTTCTGTAACAAGTTCACAAAGACCCGCCCCAGGGATTCCATCCTTCTGCTTGTCCTTTGTCACCCACTGCCCCTGACCACTGCTCTGGGCCTCTCCCTGCCCCCTCTGGCACCCTCATCTCTGATTCTCCCTCCATGTTGTCACAGCTCTTTCTGTTCCATGTGTGGATGACAGCTTCTGCCTCGACTCCCCAACAGACAGCTTGGCCTTTCATAGTGGACCACCATTCCCAGCAACTTCAAGACAACACAGAGTAACTTTTCCCAAACTTCTGCTAACTGCAACCACCTTTAAGACTCACTGTATTCATATTGTACCTGTCTTAGTATGTACTCTGATGAGTCTCTTTATCAGTACCTCCCAGCCCCCTGCCTTTTAAAACTTGAACTTCATCCTGAGAAAGTATTAAACTTCTTTTGCCTCCATGCACCACCTACAATCCCCTCGTGTACCGAACTTCTCTTGGGATAACGCTGGCATGGGGAATTACAATTGGTAGCAGCCTCGTTGTTCGTTGTCTCTGCCCTTTCCTAGGGCTCACTGCTGGTGGTCAGGGTCTTTAATCCAGGCTGCCACCACATTGCTGGGACCCTATCCTCCTCAAACCCAAGACTCTTTCCTTCTGTCCTTTCTATTCCCTTGCCAGGGCTGGCCTCAACCTCGCCCCACCTGCTTCCATCTGTCTCAAGCCGGGCCAAAGGAAGCTGAAAATCATTTACCGTCGCAAGATATTCTGGAGCGATGCCCCCCAGCCCCCAGTGAAGCCGGGCTTTTACATTTATTAAACAGGAGGCCGACCAGCGCTGCTTACAGCATCTGCACAGGGAGCCAGGGCCTCCCCAAGACAATGACTAGGTACTTGAAGTATATCTGCATGACCAAGAGGCCTGCCTGCGGGTCCCAAGCAGAACAAAGGCACTGTCTTGCCCCCAGGACAAATTTCAGAGGCTCCCTGTGAAGACCCAGGCAACACCCCAAGGGCAGTTCAACAAAGAAATATCGGTTTTGTCTCCTGCCTCCAGCCTTTGAGGATTCTGAAATGTTAAAGTTCTGTCTCAGAGGCTGCGTGCGGTCAAGCAGTTTTAACGTTTCCCCCATTCGATCCAGCAGAAGTTATTTGCTTTTCTAAATATAACACCCGGGATGGGAGGACATTTGGGGCATAAATCTTTGCTCACATCCACACTGATTTCTTTAGGTCAAATACCTAGAAGTGGGCCTCTAAGTCCCACAATGTGCACTTTTAAACAGCTTCTCCTATCTCCTGTCCAGCTGCCCCTCCCAAAGGCCAGAGTGATTTGTGGCTGTCACCCCCAGTGTCCACCTGCAGTGTGCAGGCCTCCTCCCCACTTCACAAACCCTGTGCAGCATCAAGTGTTATCATTTTTGATCCCTGCTAATTTGATAGGCCAAATATGGTATCTCATTGTTGCTTTCATTTGCATTTCTTTGTGTTCTAGTGGGGTTGAACACCTTTTCATATGTTTATTGGTCATTTTGTGAATTGCCTGTTCATTGGGGCCTTGTTTTCTTCATCTCCCATCTCTTCCAAAGCCCAAGGATAGCTGTGAATTAAACACACCAGACATTATTTTTAATTAATCTTCCTAAACACAGCTCTGATCAGGTTACTCCCCTACTTGCAAAACCTCTGGTAGCTCATTACTGCCTACAGAATGAAGTCCAAATTCTTTAGCCTGGCTTCAAGGTCCATCACAGTCTGGCCCCAATCTATCTCAGGTCCCACCATCGGCCCTCACACCCACGCTCTGCCTTGGACCCTGTGGACGACCTGGTGCCCCCCTACTCACCTCAGGCACCCCAAGACTCCGAGCTCAAATGTCACTTTCTGCGCCAGTGTTCCCCACGAGCCCCAGATCCGATGACTTTCCTCTCCTTTCGGCTCCTGCAGTTGGCCCTTTGTGCGGGTCTTGGCTGCAGCTCAGGTTGGGTGTCAGGCTTTTGGGTGGGGGCGGGGGCGGGGATCCTCTCTTCCCTCTGTGAGGCCTCAGAAGGGCAGGGTGGGATGGAGGAGGGTAGTCACCGCATGTTGCCACCGCTCGTGGGCCAGGCACTGTGCTGGATGCGGCCCCCTACACACACACACACACACACACACACACACACACACACACACACACAAACGCTTCATAGAAAAAACACATTATTTTAGCCCCAGTGGCTAGAGTCACTTGCAGCAACCAAAAGAAGTGAGGGAAAATTGACAGGGCGTGTGTGAGGGGGCTGAGTCTCTGCACTGCTGCCTTCCTCTCTGGGGCAAAGAGAAAGCGTGCGAGAGAAAGGAGGGGACGCAGTGTTAAGTAATGCGCTTGAGGTGTCTTGGAGCTGTGTTAGAGGAGGTAGAAATTTGTTACTTAGCATAATGAAGTAAAAGGGAAGGAATGTGTGTGTGTGTGTGTGTGTGTGTGTGTGTGTGTGTGTGTGTGTGTGTGGAGAGAGAGAGTGAGCAAGTGAGCACAGTAGCACTTTCATTTGAATCACAAAGAAATGCTACCTGCTTGGGGCAAGGATACCCACAAGTCACCGCCTAGGGCCCCCAACAATCCCCTGTGCTGGGCATTCTTAACCTCTTACAGACGATAAAATAGATGTCAGGGAGGTGGAGCCACTGGCCAGCATT
>JAVSCE010005213.1:0-23271 GCA_032199065.1 Smutsia gigantea
TTTTAATCGGGAATGGATGCTGAATTTTGTCAAATGCTTTTTCAGCATCTATGGAGATGATCATGTGGTTTTTGTTCTTCTTTTTGTTGATGTGGTGGATGATGTTGATGAATTTTCGAATGTTGTACCATCCTTGCATCCCTGGGATGAATCCCACTTGATCATGGAGTATGATCCTCTTGATGTATTTTTGAATTCGGTTTGCTAATATTTTGTTGAGTATTTTTGCATCTACGTTCATCAGGGATATTGGTCTGTAATTTTCTTTTTTGGTGAGGTCTTTGCCCGGTTTTAGTATTAGAGTGATGCTGGCTTCATAGAATGAGTTTGGAAATATTCCCTCCTCTTCTATTTTTTGGAAAACTTTAAGGAGAATCGGTGTTATTTCTTCTCTATATGTCTGGTAGAATTCAGAGGTGAATCCATCAGGCCCAGGGGTTTTGTTCTGGGTAGTTTTTTGATTACCAATTCGATTTCGTCACTGGTGATTGGTCTGTTTAGTTTTTCTGTTTCTTGCTTGGTCAGTCTTGGAAGGTTGTATTTTCTAAGAAGTTGTCCATTTCTTCTATGTTTTCCAGCTTGTTAGCATATAGATTCTCATAATATTCTCTTATGATTCTTTGTATTTCTGTGGGGTCCGTCGTGATTTTTCCTTTCTCATTTCTGATTGTGTTTATGTGTGTAGATTCTCTTTTTCTCTTAATGGGTCTGGCTAGGGGTTTATCTATTTTGTTTATTTTTTCAAAGAACCAGCTCTTGGTTTCATTGATTTTTTTCTATTGTTTTATTCTTCTCAATTTTATTTATTTCTTCTCTAATCTTTATTATGTCCCTCCTTCTGGTGACTTTGGGCCTCATTTGTTCTTCTTTTTCCAATTTCAGTAATTGTGTCTTTAGACTATTCATTTGGGAATGTTCTTCCTTCTTTAAATAGGCCTGGAATGCAATATACTTTCCTCTTAGAACTGCCTTTGCTGCGTCCCACAGAAGTTGTGGCTTTGTGTTGTTGTTGTCATTAGTCTCCATATATTCTTTGATTTCTGTTTTGATTTGGTCATTAACCCATTGATTAATTAGGAGAGTGTTGTTAAGTCTCCATGTATTTGTGAGCCTTTTTGATTTCTTTCTAAAATTTATTTCTAGTTTTATACCTTGGTGATCTGAGAAGTTGGTTGGTAGGATTTCAATATTTTTGAAATTACTGAGGTTCTTTTTGTGGCCTAGTATGTGGTCTATTCTGGAAAATGTTCCATGTGCACTTGAGAAGAATGTGTATCCTGTTGCTTTTGGGCGTAGAGTTCTTGGTTGGAATGGAATGGGCGTAGAGTTCTGTAGATGTCTGTTAGGTCCATCTGTTCTAGTGTGTTGTTCAGTGCCTCTGTGTCTTTACTTATTTTCTGTCTGGTTGATCTGTCCTCTGGAGTGAGTGGTGTGTTGAAGTCTCCTAAGATGAATGCATTGCTGTCTATTTCCTCCTTTAATTCTGTTAGTATTTGTCTCACATATGCTGGCGCTCCTGTGTTGGGTGCATATATATTTATAATGGTTATATCTTCTTGTTGGACTGACCCCTTTATCATTATGCAATGTCCTTCTTTATCTATTGCTACTTTCTTCGTTTTGAAGTCTATTTTGTCTGATACAAGTACTGCAACACCTGCTTTTTTCTCTTTGTTGTTTTCATGAAATATCTTTTTCCATCCCTTCACTTTTAGTCTGTGTATGTCTTTGGATTTGAGGTGAGTTACTTGTAGGCAGCATATAGATGGGTCTTGCTTTTTTATGCATTCTGTTACTCTGTGTCTTTTGATTGCTGCATTCAGTCCATTTACATTAAGGGTGATTATTGATAGGTATGTACTTATTGCCATTGCTGGCTTTAGATTCGTGGTTACCAAGGGTTCAAGGGTTGCTTCTTTACTATCTAACAATCTAATTTAACTTTCTTGTTACGTTATTGTAAACACAGTCTGATGTTTCTTTATTTCTCTCCCTTCTTATTCCTCCTCCTCCATTCTTTCTATAATAGGTGTTTTGTTCTTTGCCTTTAGTTAGTATTTGGATGGTCTGCTTTCTTTGCTATGATTTTATTTTCTCTGGTGACATCTTTTTAGCCTTAGGTGTGCTTCCATCTAGAGCAGTCCATTTAAGATATCCTGTAGTGGTGGTTTATGAGAGGCAAACTCTCTCAACTTTCGTTTATCTGGAAATTGTTTAATCCCTCCATCATATTTAAATGATAATCGTGCTGGATACAATATTCTTGGTTCGAGGCCCTTCTGTTTCATAACGTTAAATATATCATGCCATTCTCTTCTGGCCTGTAAGGTTTCTGTTGAGAAGTCTGATGATAATCTGATGGGTTTTCCTTTGTAGGTGATCTTTTTCTCTCTCTAGCTGCCTTTAATACCCTGTCTTTATCTTTGATCTTTGCCATCTTAATTATTATGTGTCTTGGTGTTGTCTTCCTTGGGTCCCTTGTGTTGGGAGATCTATGAGCTTCGGTGGACTGCGAGACTACTTCCTTCCCCAGCGAGGGAAAGTTTTCAGCAATTATTTCTTCAAAGACACTTTCTTTCACTTTTTCTCTCTCTTCTTCCTCTGGTACTCCTATAATGCGATATTGTTCCGTTTGGATTGGTCACACAGCTCTCTTAATATTCTTTCATTCCTAGAAATCCTTTTATCTCTCTCTGCCTCAGCTGCTCTGTACTCCTGTTCTCTGTTTTCTATTCCATTAACAGTCTCTTGCATCTCATCCATTCTGCTATTAAGCCCGTCGATCGCTTGTCTTATTTCTATATTGTCTTTCCTCAGTTCCCTCACTTCCTCCCTCAGCTCTTGCACATTTCTCTGTAGGTCCATCAGCATGGTTATGACTTTCATTCTGAATTCTTTTTCAGGGAGGCTGTGCATTTCCATCCCTTCAGACTCCCTCTCTGGGGTTGTCTGGTTGATTTTGGTCTGAACCATATTCCTCTGTCTTTTCATGGCTATATAATTGGTCACTGATAGTTGCCACGTATGTCAGCTGGGCTCTTTAAGACTTTAAAAAGAGAAGAAAGAAAAAAAAGAAAAAAAGAAAGAAAGAAAAGGAAAAAAGGAAAAAAAACAAAAACAAAACAAAAACAAAACAAACAAAAAAAAACAAAAAAAATGCCCACCGGACGTAGATTCTGTGGGAATGCTCTAGGTGGCGCTATTGCCCCACTATTCCACAGCTGTGACTGTGCCGCTCCGCAGGGCCCTTTATCGCTCTGGCAGGGGTGGGAACGAATAGGAGGCTGTTGATCTCAGTGAGAAGTGTAAGTATGGCTACGCTTCCTCAGTCGCCAGCTAAGGCGTCTGAAACTCCCCAGGACTCCCAGCCTGCTGGGCTGAGTGTGCTGGGGCGATCCGGCTCCTCCGCTGGGCTCCTGTCTCTTTAAGACCGCTGAAGAAAGCGCGCGCTTTTTTTTTTTCCTTCCCGGGAGCCGGCTGCAAGCACCCTGGCGCGTTCCCCGCTCCGATCCTGCCCCTCTGTCTCTCCAATCTCCGCCGCACTGCGCAATGTGGGTCAGCGCTCCCCGCGCAGATCCCCGGGGCTGGCTACTTCGCAGGGTGTGCTTCCACTCCCTCCCGGCTCTGAATCCTCTCCTCCCGCCGGTGCGCTGGGGTGGGGGAGGGCTCGGGTCCCGCCGGGTCGCGGCTCCGTATCTTACCCGCCTCTTGGGGTGCCGAGTCCTCTCGGGTGTAGCTGCACGCTGTGCGCTTTCCTGTGTATTCTCGTCTCTCTTTTAGGAATAGATGTATTTTCTGTGTTTTCCTAGATAAATATAGTGTTGGGAGGAGATTTCTGCCACCCTGCTCACACCGCCATCTTCCCGGAACTGCCCCTGTTGTATTCTAAGATGAAAATTTTCCATAGCTTAACTCCTTTGCCTCAGAGTGTATAGAATTTCTGATAATTGGAAATGCTGAAAATACTTAGAAGTCCAAACTGGGGAATCTGGGATGGAATGTGAGTGTGTATGTGTGTGTGAACCTTTTTATCTGCTGTATATATGCATACATACATATACACACACACATATATCTCACACATGCATAACCACTTTAAAATCTGTGTTCTATGTTCTATTTGGTAGAGCTGGGACTATACAATCTCTGTGGTAGACAGTTGTCACAGATTCTGCTTTTCTGAGCCATGGCATAGGTAATTGTATTGATGTGCCTCTATTGTCCTTCACATCGGAAGTTTTGATCCCTTGAAAGTAACAAGGTATGTGTTAATGTCACCTGACAATTGTGTTTCTCTTTCCACTCCATGAATATTATAATTAGAAGAAATTCCTCTAAGATTTTGGCAGTAGATTAGTTGTCAATCTTAGTTTCTTGGTTTATTATGCACTCTCATCTCTTTCTGTATTTCCTTCATATTTTATGATGAAAATCACAAAGTCTGAGATGAAGAATGCTCTTCAATCACTTTCTTAAGCTGTGCTCTCCTCAGTTCCATCTCTGCTTTCCAACTGCACACACACACACACACACACACACACACACACACCGTTGGAGAACTTAAAGTATATTAATGCCAATGGCATTATAACATTATATGAGAATTATTATATGAGAGAAAAAAATAGCATAATCTCCTTGGGAATGCTTGCTCTATGTCCCTTACTCTGTGATAGCAGGAGGGTCTAAGTCAACATAGATATAAATGCAGATAGGTTTGTGCATTGGAGGGCTTAAGATTTTCAGCAAGTGCCCTTTAATTGCTAGAATCATCAGAAAAGAAGTAAGATCTGAGGCTATTTATAGAAAGTGAGAAAGGTAAGAAGGGGCTTGAGCTCTCAGAGATAACTGATAAAACTTTGCAAAAGCTACTGTTTGGAGTGGAGAAGAGCCATTGCATTTTTAAGATAAAGATCTGTCTGGTGTGGTGTAACAAAGACAAAAATACCGGTATCTCTAATAAGGAAGATGCATATGTCTCCTTCATGTAACAGACTTAGCATAAGCAACACAGACTTATTTAGCAGCCCCATAGTCTTGGGGAACTAAACACTTTCTGTTTGGTTGTTCTGTGTTTTGTCCTCATCTGCATCATCCAAGATTACTTTCCACCATGTCCACATTTCAAGCAAGAGGTGGGAGGATAGAGGGCAGAAGGAGAGCTCATCTGCTGACGTTTTTAAGACCACTCATAGAAAGCTGAACTCATCACTTTCATTCACATTCCACTGTAAAAGTTCAGCATTTTCATATCCAGCTGCAAAGGAAGCTGGGAACTTCTTGTAGTCTTCCACTGGGCAGCCATATGCACAACTGAAGTTTAGTGGTTCTCTTATAGTGGAAACTGGAGGAAACAACATTCTATGCCATGTTCAATAAGAATCATATATTACAGGTCCCAGCAAAAGTTGTGGAGTGAGCCAAGGTTTGTTTTGAAAGACTTCTTTTCAGTTGCCCTCACTTTCAGTGTTTTCATGATTTTCACCATGCTTTGTGGGGCAGGCAAATTATAATCTATCCCAGCTTCCCATCTATGCTATACTTTCAGGTTGTCAGCTGACTTCTACTCAGACATTTCCAGAGCAAGAACTCAGGACTTCACTGGATTGTTGGAAGTTCAATCTGTAGAATTTTATTTTTTCAATTAATTTGATGATGCTGTTATAAATTAAAATAGGGCAAAGCCTATTGCATATTCAACATTCATCTCTTTTTATTTCCCTGCTAACAAACTTCAATTTGTTCAGATAGTAGCAGTATCCTTTGGTTGCTTGGAATTTAGACTCTTATCCCAGAAGGCAACATGACTGATGTAACCCAGTCATCAAAACATCATTCCCCCTTGGCCAGTAGTGTTGCCCAGTTCTGGGTAAGGAGACAACAGGAGAAATCAGGGAACTGGTGAATGGAGAATTTCCTTCCTAACTCACAAAAAAAGAGAAGTGATTATACTGGCAATTGGTTAAAGAAATGCAGATTGCTTTTAAAATTATGGAGAAAGAAAGTGGAATCAGCGAATGGCTCTTACACAGGTTGGATATCACACACATTGATGCTATTCAATTAACAATTTCTGCAGGAATTGACTGCAACTAATCAGAATTGGAACTTAGAACTTGGCTAGCAACCAAGAAATTTAAGAGTTAGTATATGGGGACAAGGCACACACTTCTGCATTGAAATGAGGAATTTCATACCTAGGTGCACGATGGTCCTAAAGAGAGTGGAGAGGGTTAGCAGTCCAGGCAGTTAATGCAGAGATGGCATGAAAGAGAGGTAAGGAAATGAAAGTTATCCAGCAAAGAGACAAAAGCAATAGGCAGACAATCCCCGCTGGATGATTCACAGGAGGCTGAAAGGCTTAAGCCACTGCATTTGAGAAATTTGAAAGTGGGCTTCCAGCCCTTAAGAGGCCTCTTGAAGCTTCTAAATAAATAAATATAGCAAGAGCAGCCAATGAAGCTGAAGCAGTAAGTTTACTAGATCAAACATGAGGAAGGAATTTAGATATAGAAGAATTACTAGGCGGCATGGTTTTGGAAGCCAAATGCTAAGAAAGTACATAATGTATTTGAACTAGGGTACAGAGGCAAAATTTTTGGAGTTGACTTCTCTGTTTTGGGAAATGATGATGTAGAAAGATCATCCCCTTATTCTTCCTCGCTCTCACTGCCTCTCATTTATTCCAGTGCCACCAGCTCCCAAATTCTGACTTCATTTCTTTGTTTTGCCTTTTTTGTTGCTGCCTCCTGGATTCAAAGCTTACATGTGACGCTCAGCATTCTCTAACACTTTACCTCCAATGTCCTTTTGCTCTTTGTATTGTTTGCTTGTTCTGTTTGTTTGTATTTTCCCCCCTGTTATTTAAAATCTCTAGCCTGGACATGGCTCTGTGCTGCTGGCACCTTCTCTTGGCCTTGCTCAGTCCCAGCATGGGTGGGACTTGATAAAGGGTCAGGCAGATTGTCACCATCCAGCGTTGTTTCCCTAGCTTTGTCACTTACCCCAGATGGGGAATGGTATATCAAGAATCTGTTTCAAAGATAGGAAAGTCATCATGTTGAAAGAGTGAGGGTCCTGGCTTGAGTGATGGGAAGCAATCAGGTAAAGACCAGTTGCTAACTAGTGTTAGAACAAATGGCCTTCCAAGGACCTGGTGACTTGCTAAGGAGCAGTGGTTGCTTTGTTGAGATCCCCACCCTTGGCTGGACAGTTTTAGCACTAGAGAGAGTGTAATGTTTTATGTCCCCGATTATATTAGTTGAGACAACACCAGAGGCCTGCTACTCCACTTGGCATCTAGTTGTATCATCCTGTCTTGTTCTACTTGTCAAACAAGTTTGAAACTGTCACTAGCATCCTGACCAATTCACCCTGCCTTGTATTTCTTGGCCCCAGACATCTGGAGAGTTGAGGCCCTGCCATCAGATCTCAAATTTTCATTCCCTCTAAGTCCCAGCAATGCATGTCCCTGGTTGAAAAGAAAAGATATTGGATATATGATCATCCCATCTCTGAACTCATAATTCTCAGTCACATTTTATTTTCTCCTTCAAAAATGATTAGGTGCTCTGCTAGAGACAGCCTGTGTGCTCTGACCTGGACTTTTTACTATGTTATCTGGCTTAACTACCTCATACTTTCTCTGTGTCCCCTTTGACATCAGTAAGTTATTCCTGTTCTCTTCCTTAGTATTCTCAATCTTGTCTTATTCTTTCTATATCTCATCCTCTGGCTCTCTTTTGTATGCACTTCCATTCCCTAAAATCTTTATATATCCTATATGGCAAATTTTCCCCAGTGGTGGCAGGAAAGGGACAGATAAGCTATTGCAAGCTTTCTTTCTGAGATTTATAATTACATTTTAACAACAAAAAATTTTTGTTGATTGTTTAGCATTTTCCCAGGTCCTGGTGATAAAGTGATTAAAAAAAAAGACGATCGCTTCCCCCAGGGGAGCTCAGAGTCCATGCCAAAGAACAGAGGGATGAACAGACAAATAATTATAATACAGTGGGGTTAATACTATAGGACACATAGGCATACAAATCTGTAAGAATATAAATGATGGGACAATATAGTCTGTCTGTAAGGCAATATAAAGATATAGACTAAACCCAACAATTAAATGACTTTTCCTCCTGTACATACTCAAGAAACTTATTAAAAACTGAAAAATTCTAGAGATAAGGGTATTCTTTGTTTTATCCATGAGAAAATAGACCTTGAGAGGTTGAGTGGCTTGCCCAAAATCACTGAACATGTGTTGATACTGCTAAGGTCTTATGTATTAGTTAGGATAATTAATACTAGCTACTACAATAAACAAAGCCTCACAATCTCAGTAGCTTAATACAACAAAAGAGTCCCTCCTTTCATTCAAAGCTGATGTGGTCTAGGTGGTCTTCATGCAATTCATGGGTTTTTCATTCAACACATGGCCTCCAAAATTGTTCTAGCCAGGAAAGAAAGAAGAAGAAAAAAAAGACATTATTAGCATGTAACTGCCTTGCCCTTGAAATGTCATATCTCTCTTTCTCTCCCAAGTCATTAGCTTCCACAGATTTATTGATCCAAATATGAGAAATGTATAAGAATGCATGAAAATATTGTGTCCAAACTATCTTTGCCACACCTGACCTCCTTTGGGAATCTTGCTTCTACTTTCAAAGGGATGCATTCTACTATCACTGCATACTGGTGGAGGAGGTAGAGCATGAAGTATATGATTAAAAGAGATGGATGGATGGATGGATGGATAAAGGTGAGATATCTTCTATCTAATTGATCATCATTATTTCAGCCAATCTTCTTAGACAAGCTGGTGTTTATTTCCTACCCTACTTTTCTTATTAGTGGACTCTGATGCTCTTCAGCTGAAGGGCATGACCATCCTTTTACCCAACAGAATTCATGAGAATTTTGATAGCACAGCATGGGACATCATTTATTAATCATTTTGTGATGAGCACTGCAGAATAAAATGCCTGGCATAGTAAATAATATCATTAGATCTGTCTTTGAAAGAAAAGGTCAATATTATGCCTGCTTGCTGATAGGAGAGATTAATACACTCTTGCTATTATTAATAATAGTAATTAGACTCTATTGCGTTAGCTGATCCTTAAGTCCCATTTATAGGAACAGCCTAATGTTCTTCCTGAGCATGACTTGGCAGATTTTAGCACGTCATTGCAAGCAATAAAAATCAGTGCCGGGATCTTCTTATCATTTTATTAGCTTTTTTGGCACTTGGATTTTGTATTTGTATTGGGGCTTCCTTTTTCACCACTGAAAGAGTTAACAGGGATTTTTATATGAAAAGCAGAAGACCTTTTCTTAATAGCATTTCTAATTGGGGGGCATAACATAGATCTTTGTATATTTTGCACCATTTAGCACAGCTACTGTTGCAAATTAAGAGGACAGGCATCCTTGTCAGGCCAATTAACACTTGCAGCAGAAAACTCTTCTTAGCCATGGGGGGAAGAGTTTAAATTGAGGTTGTCATACAGAGAAACCTTTTAAATATTAGAAGCAGAAACAGGGGAGAGGAAAATGGAATGCTAGGTGTTTAGTAGCCAGATGATCAACCTGTTTTCTGACAATTTCTCTATCAAGATCATCTTTGAGTTCTGTGCAAAGGGTTTGCAGGAATATAAAAATATGCCAGGACGGGTGATCCTTGTTTAAAGCCTAAACACATGGAAGGTAATTTTAGAAGATCCCTCACTCAAATGAATTCCCTTCCATGTGCTTTCCTCTGCCATGGAGTTTCACTAATATTACCAATTTTAGATTAAGTCACTAAAGTCCTCTATTAAAATGAACCAGTGTTTCCAAGCAGGTGTAAAACACTGACTCTTTATCATTAATGTCTTACTGTGAATAATTAAAATGAAATTTTGTCCCTCAGCTAAGCCTTAAGAAATAATAGTGGTAATGCTTAAAAACCTAAAATTCATGGCATGCTAGATTTCACAATGTCAACTGAGTTATTGTCCCATTTGTTTCTTATAACAATCATGTGAGATTAAATGGAAGGGAAGGTTATTCTTGTTTATCAGGTGAAGAGTCTGAAGTTCTGATTGGGGAGACAGTGGTCCAAGGGTTTCCTAAAGGACTAGATTATGAGTAAGTAGTGAGGAGGAGGAAGGAAGAAGTGGACACAGCATATGGTAGGGGCAGTTCTTACTGGCCCAGTAGGGAGAACAGCTAAGGTTTGCGTGAGGATTTGGACTCTTGAGGGCATTTAGATTACAGAGAGAGGCTACTAACAATAGCTGCATATTCTACCTTTCTTGAGTGTCTGTTACCTGCTAAGCACTGGACTAAATTCTTCCATATGCTGTTTCATTTCTTTCTCTCTGTAATCCAGCAAAGTGGATTGATTATATTCCAAATTCATAGGGGTTTGGAAAAATTAAAAATTTGCTCAAGGTTACTAGAAATATTTCCCTCTTCCTAAATCCTGCATTCTTTCATGCTACTTTGGAGAAGGCAAAAAAAAGGTCACGGCAGGGGCTTGAAAAAAAAAATTCTGTTTTTCACATCTGCCTCAGGTTTGGCTTCTCTGTCCTTCACCTTTCATTAAGACTCTAATCCTGCAAAGAACAGAAATTGGATCACACCCTGACTAAAGGGAGAGTTTAAAAATTTCTACCTGGATACTTTTTTTCAGCTTTCAAAGTTTCTCATTCTCCCTCCAGATTCATTAGGTGGAACATTTTATATGTGTATTCCAGTAAATTTTCTATTGTGTTGAAATAAAATTACGAGTGTTTTTGATGGTTCAGTTGTTTTTTTTTTTACAACAAGGCTGTGTTTTCTCCCTTTTGAGCAATACAATTATCATGTGTTTCTCTCTTCCATCAGAATTTACCCCCAATTACTTTTAGGTGCAATACAACCTATCAAAAATTTCTAACCAGATTTTTTTCCCAAGCAAGAAGTCATGAAGGGCAAAGAGTGAGCAATATGATGGAAGGCAGGCAGCTTAACTTCCCCTTAGCATTTGCTACCACAGTTGCTGTAAACTGGAATTACTGATTGAAAGGTGGCCACCTCTTGGGTGAGATGTGGCAGCTGCTTAACAGTGTACATTAATAAAACATGATTGTCTCAGAAGCAGCGAGTAATGATGAGCTACGCATTTAATTGACAAGACAGACAGCAGCTCAGCAGGCTCGGAGGTGTTTTTTGAATTTTCATCTCCCTGTTGAGCAACCTTGACCTTAATTTCTCCATTACTCAGTCTCCTCATCTGTAAAATGGGGATAATAACACTTACCTACCTCACAGAGGCTTTGTCAGAATTAATTAACTTGGGCAAATTCCTCTGAGATCCCTGGATGAATGTTGCCACACAATTGCAAATGATTAGTATCCTTATTATTCTGACAGTTGCCCATCAGGCCTATCGATCAAATACTGTTCTAGCTGAACTGGACAGAGCGATGGAGTCTGTGACTGCATTCAGTGGCAGTTTGCCCTAAAGACAAAGTCTGTCACATACAATGTCTCCCCAGAGCAAGTTTAAGCTGGTAGCAGTATTGATGTAGGTGATCTGCCTGCCAGGATGCACACAGGCCATTCAACTAGAGCTAATCATGGCCGGCAATAATGCCAGAGCCAAGAATTCACCTCTGATCATGAAGGGATGTTCAAAGAAACTATTTCTGAACCAGATAATCAGGCAGAATTTTCCACACCATTGGTATGGGGAGCATTCTGAAGGACACCTCAAGTTTTAAAGGAAAGGGACTTGCAATGCTTTTCTAGGGGGGAAGATATCCAGAGAGATTTTTTATTTTTGAAAATTGCCCAGAGACTAGGATATGTTCATTACTATTTATCTTGGCCGTTTTTCTGGTTGTTGTGCAAATACTATATGTTTATTCTTAAGAATAAGGTGATGGAGAGAGTTGGCAAGCAAGAGAGGTGAGATAGAGCTCCCAATTTCATAGGAGCTTTTGATCTAAGGAGAGCAAGATAGATATGTATATTTAACATAAACAGAGTAGAGAAGTGGAATGTTGAGGCAGCTGCAAACCAATGCTGAACAGAGGTGCTTTGATGCGATGCAGTTGATGATAGTGATGATAACATACGAAACTGTACGTGTCAGTGCAAATATCCTTATTTCCATGACTACCACCTTAGTGCAAATTATGATCACTTCTCCACTGGAAAACTTTGACAAACTTATGGCTGGTGTAACCTGCTTCAACTCTTGTCCTCCTGTAGTCTATTTAACACACACCAGATAACTCAAAGTTACTCTTCTGCTTAAGTTTTTCAAGGCTTTCATCCCCATTGCACTTAGAATCAAATTCAAACTCTGCAATTGCTTCTTGTTCTTTATTGACCATCTCTAAACTAACCTCACTCCCAAATCCAGCTGTTCTCTAAGCTCTGTGCACATTAGTATTTTTTCAGTACTCTGTAAGATAATACTTTTCCTGCCTCAGGGCTTTTGCATGTGCTCTTCCTGCCTGGAATGTTCTTCCCTAGATTGCCTTCCCCTGGTTAGATCTTAATTCTCAAAACGTTTCAAGTGTCACATATTCAAAAGGCCCTACATAAATCATCATCTCCCCTCCCATGCCAATATCCTATGTATTGTTGTTCCCCTTCATGGTAATTATTGAAACCTGTAATTATTCATTCGCTCATTCATTCATTCATTTACTCATTCTTTCATTTACTTCTTCATGGGTTCTGCCCCCTACAGGTAAACTCTCAAAGAGAAAGAACTAACCCTCACCCCTTACTTACCAGTAGCCAGGACAACACCTGATATAAACAAATACAGGATTTCTTAATGTTGTTGAGTAATTACTACCTTTATTAAGCACCTACTGTATGTTATGCACTGCACTTTATACTACAAATACAAATCTCAGTTTTTTTAAGCAACAACTTTGAGAGGTTGGTATCACTTAGCTGTAATTTTCATATAATTAAATTAAGGTTCAGGATATTGCAACTTGCCAAAGATCATAGCTTGGATTTAATGAAATTGATTTCAAGCACAAGCTTTCCTGGCTCCAAAGTCAGGGCTGGTCACCTTGTTCCCTGATTTGGGTAGCTATATGAGCAATACATACAACTGAAGGGTTCAAACATAAATCCTCTCTCAATGGCATTAAACATGGATTGGCTTGAAAAGCATTTTTGGAAAATTGAATCTAAGGAAAACCCCAAATTGTTAAGGACTGAGAGCTTGGTGATGACTTTCTATAGAAGAATTAGTAAAAACCTTAGAAAGGGAAAGCCAAAACAATCTTTTTCTGCCCTTTGTAGGAAATATTACCATTAATTTTCTAACTACTTCTTGTCTAGAGGCATCTCAATCTTTGGCTTCTGATTACTGTTTCCTGGAGGAAAGTTTCAGGAGTGTGAAAATCATTTCACTTTGGGTTCACTTCAATTCATGTAAGAATCTTGCACGTTTGAGAACCTAAATAAATAATTAGCAAAAACCTATTAAACTAAAGTATAAAACTGTAGATTTTATTTTCTCAAACTTTGACCTTTACCATGTGGCATTTTGTTTGTGGTTAAAGCAGTCTCATAACTAATACAAACAAACAAGGTAGCTTTTAAAAATGAGACAAACATTCAAGTAAAAGTTTGGTGTTTTCTTTGACAAAATTAAAAACAAATACTTAATGTACAAATGGGCAGGATTTTCTATCATGATATGAATATTTTCCCAGAAAGATAGTTTTCTGTGGTTTTGCCTATTTGATTTTTGTTTTTATTTTGCTTTGGTTTTAAGGATTGTTTTATTGAAAGGTTTCAAGTTGCCTGTGATGATAGCAAAAAGATGTTAAAAGAAAGCCATGTACGTATTTAAATCATCAAATCTCAACCAGAGCAATCAAAACAACCATAAAGACATAAGAAAATGAAATTTCAAATATCGTGGCACAGCTGTGGACTGCTGAGCAACAAAGAGCTAAACTAAAATCAGAAGTGTTATTTAAAATTGAATAATATATCTATGTCCCAGAGACAAGGATGTGTTCAGTGCAAGAGAAATACAGGGTGTTAAAGGATAAAACAAGTCCCCCTTGACTCTTAGGAACCAGTGGTGATGAAGTGAAAGCAACTGACAAATCATTGTGAGATGTCAGCGTTAGGGTAGGAGTGGCCACAGGGTTGTATGGGAAGACAGAGTAGAGCCCTATATCCAGCCAGACTTCCTAGAGGAGGGGACACCTGAACTTAAATTGTCAAAACCATACCAGTGCCTTAAGAGTACTTTAAAATTCCTTTTGCTTGTCTGCTTATTCCTTCTTATTTCAAATGGCTTTCTCTTCAGGCAGAGAATGTTACTGTCCCACTCAGTTTCCAGAATCACATTTCTTTAGACAGGAAAGGATTTCTCTCTTCCCAGCAACCATTTGAAAAACCCTAATGAAAGATTCTGATTTTTCCTTGGTTGAATTTCCTCTCCAACCCTTAGTCTAATCAGTTTGGCCAAGGAAGTGGTGCTTTCTGGTTGATCTAGCTTTAACCCATCCAACACTCCTTGAATACTAGTTATGTAGGATGGCAGTTTCCATTTAAAACCTGTGACTTAATATGCTGATGAGAAAGGCTTTCAAAGGGAAGGAAAAAGAAACATTTGCCATATGTTAAAAAACCAAATTCAACTGAATAGATTTAAAAAATATTATTGGCTTTATTCAGTGACTCATCCTTAAGGCAGCACCCCATCTAGCAAATAGAAAGGGACTCCCAAGAGCTATACAACATCAAAGACTTTTATAGGCAGAAATGGGTGGGACTAGGAAGTTACTACCAAAGAGAAGACTGTTATGGCAAGTTCACCTTCCTTTAGGGGCTGGCAGGAGTCTATCAGGCAGATTACCCCAGTAATGCTGATCAGGTAATTCCAGACTGACTGGATTAAGATTCCCCGGAGAGGTTGAAAGTGTAATTAAGTTAGGTACTAAGTCTTGGTTTGGTAATGTGGGCTTAGCACGAGCAATGCTATTTTAAGCTTCTTATAGCTTAAAAAAAAAGAAGCATAAAGGATTATTAAGCAGATGAAATAGTTGATATTTCTAGGGTCTGTTTTCCAACCTACAAATGGCTAAAGTAATTAAGCCACTGTGGCTACATTTTAGTTGGCATTTACCTACTGAGAGACTGTTCAGCAAGAAGAAAAAAACATTTGCTAAATTATTTTCTTTTCTAACCCTTTTTTGGGGTTTTACTTTCACTATCTCATAGAAATTTTTACTACGGCCTTGAAGATAAGTATTAATTTAAGTTTGAGGAACAAAGAGGTTAAAATAACTCTTAGACAATCACATGGATTAAGAAGTCACAGAGATTTAATTTATTTTTAATTAGCAATTCCATGTTCCTTCACTACCCAATGTGGGATCTTTGGAAAATAAGATTTGTAAAATAATGTATGATCTTCCAAATGGCCAGAGGTGTGCAAACAGGAGCATAGCTTTATTTTCTTTTTTTGCTGACTTTATGATAAGATGGTCTTCGTTCAGACTTTAATATGCTGTGTCAGGAGAAAATACATAATGAGTGCTCTAGATTTTCTGTCTTTTGAGCTGATTCTGTAAGATGTGTCACATGTCTCTTCCTAAGAGAGAGTAATTAATGGAGTGTGTTGTTATTTCCATATGATATTGTCTCTGGAAGAATTTCTTTTTGGGCACACAGTGTTGGGGTGGGGAGTGGGTGGAGGGATGCTTGTAAATTTCTGCACTGATATTGAACATTTCCCAATAAGATAGCACAAGAAAGCACCAGTAATTAGACAGGAACTAACCTTTCATCTTTATGGAGAGATCTTCCTGTTAAGCTTGGGTGACAGCTCTTTAGGAATGGCCATTATCACTGGCTCTCCAGTTGTGGCCTGGCAGAATGTGGGGGAGAGAGGCAGGGTGACTGAAAAGAATGCTTGGATCATTCAGCATGAAGACAATAACTGCCCTTAGGTTGGATCATTGCTTATTTCATCAACCGTGCACAGGGTTCCCCAGGAAATTTTTTCCTCTCTCAGGTAAATAGTAGGCTTAGTTACAGAGCTGAAAGAGATGTATAAATAGAGGAGGGGGGAAGGTATATCTCATTTTATTACTCTTTTGTGTAACAGTAGTAAAAGTTTGTAGGGAGCATTGTGTACACTAAACAATCATTTGTCAAAGGGTAAACTTACTGAACACCAATGCTCTGTTTTTAAAAGATCTCTTGTGTGTCATGAACTACACAGTGTTCATAAACAGTTGTACTCCAGGGCTAGATAGTCTTTCTTCCTCAATTACAAGAGTTTTCGGAAGTCTCTCAAGGAAGAAGGATTAAACATTTATTGTCAGGAAGCACCGGGTTGCACTTTGTCCCACACTTTGACACATTCATTAGCTTGGACTCTAAATTTTCAATTACTGAATCCATAAAGTAGTACCAAAAAAAAAAGTTAAAAGTAGTAAAGTAGAAAAAAAAAAGAAAGCAGTAGGCAGGACTATGTACTGTGATTTTGAAGACTCTCTTCCTGCCTGTTATTTCAGTTTGTTCATTCAGACAGTGTGTCCCTTTAAAGAATGATACCTGAAGTTACTTAACTGCTCTGATTATTTTTTTTGTTTTTGTTTTTGTTTTATTAAGGTATTATTGATATACACTCTTATGAAGGTTTGACATGAAAAAACAATGTGGTTACTACATTTACCCATATTATCAAGTCCTCACCCATACCCCAATGCAGTCACTGTCCATCAGTGTAGTAAGATGCCACAGATTCACTATTTGCCTTCTCTGTGCTGCACTGTTTTCCCCATGATCCCCCATACCGTGTGTACTAAACATAATACCCCTCAATCCCCTTCTCCCTCCTGCCCCACCCACCTTCCCACACCCCTCCCCTTTGGTAACCACTAGTTCCTTCTAGGAGTCTCTGAATCTGCTGCTATTTTGTTCCTTCAGTTTTGCTTCATTGTTATACTCCACAAATGAGGGAAATCATTTGGTACTTGTCTTTCTCCACCTGGCTTATTTCACTGAGCATAATGTCCTCCAGCTCCATCCATGTTGTTGCAAATGGCAGGATTTGTTTCCTTCTTATGGCTGAATAGTATTCCATTGTGTATATGTACCACCTCTTCTTTATCCATTCATCTACTGATGGACACTTAGGTTGCTTCCATATCTTGGCTATTGTAAAAAGTACTGCAATAAACATAGGGGTGCATATGTCTTTTTGAATCTGAGAAGTTGTATTCTTTGGGTAAATTCCAAGGAGTAGGATTCCTGGGTCAAATGGTATTTGTATTTTTAGTTTTTTGAGGAACCTCCATATTGCTTTCCACAATGGTTGAACTAGCTTACCTTCCCACCAGCAGTGTAGGAGGGTTCCCCTTTATCTGCATCCTCGCCAGCATTTGTTGTTCTTAGTCTTTTGGATGGTGGCCAACCTTACTGGTGTGAGGTGATATCTCATTGTGGTTTTAATTTGCATTTCCCTGATGATTAGTGATGTGGAGCATCTTTTCATGTGTCTGGTGGCCATCTGAATTTCTTCTTTGGAGAACTGTCTCTTCATATCCTCTGCCCATTTTTTAATTGGGTTATTTGCTTTTTGGGTGTTGAGGCGTGTAAGTTCTTTATATATTTTGGATGTTAAACCCTTGTCGGATATGTCATTTACAAATATATTCTCCCATAGTGTAGGATGCCTTTTTGTTCTGTTGATGGTGTCCTTTACCGTACAGAAAATTTTTAGTTTGATGTAGTCCCATGAGTTCATTTTTGCTTTTGTTTCCCTGGCTCGAGGAGATGCATTCAGGAAGGTGTCACTCATGCTTATATTCAGGAGATTTTTGCCTCTGTTGTCTTCTAAGAGTTTTATGGTTTCATGACTTACATTCAGGTCCTTGATCCATTTCCAGTTTACTTTTGTGTATGGGGTTAAACAAGAATCCAATTTCATTCTCTTGCATATAGCTGTCCAGTTTTTGCTCTGATTATTTACTATTTGATATGATAAGAAAATATTTGCTATCCTTTAAACTTTAATCTCTAGTGGAGAGTTGATATTAGTCATGTAATAGATGAAGAACATGGAAGAAATTTAAAATTCCTCATGGCAAATTGGTAGCGATAGAACATTTTTGGATAAAGATGCATATATGAGGAAGATAACTAAGAGGAAGGCAAAAGCCAATTTCTATGGCATGGTCATTCAGAAATTCTAATTTGAGAGACTAGCATAAATTATATGTGCAAAATTAAACAGAGTTTGAACTGCCAGAGTGGACTGCTGGCTTCCACTCTGGCAGGTAAAGTGATTGAAATCTGTCACCCCCAATCTTAAAATAAGAAAATGCTAGACAACCTGAAAACGAATGACTTTTCTTGATTCAGAGGATTCAGGTCTCAAGGCAGATCACCACCCTGAAGTCTCCTGAGGCAAGTGTATCTGGACAGATACAGCCTGGATCAGTTTTCCTGAGACAGAAGTCCTCGAGCCAAAAACTGGCAGTAACACTTAAGTAGTAATTTTGATGAATTGCTTGAGGCTTAGGGTGGACTAACATGAGGTTGGGAAACGCCTGGTAGCCACAGTCTTGGGAGGCACAATTATCTGGACTTTACCTCCAGGAACGCCAACAGGTTCTTGTGGTTAAAGATACAGTTAAGATGCCTTCATGGCCCAGGAAAAGGGAAGGGAGGATTAATCATTGGGAAATATACCCAGAGCCTTCTCCACAGCAAAGGCCTACTCTTTGGGGAAAACAATTTGCCAGAGCCTAATCTCAGCTGGGGGAAAGGAATTCCTCCCTCTCCAGCCCCCTTTAACCTTCTTTTCTCTTTTCTCAGCAAAGGGGAATTTAGTGCTTGAAACAAAGAGATTGGGAACCTTGCATCTATAGAAGGGAGTAAAGACTGGTAGAAAAGCTGCACCTGGCAGGAAACACTTATGAAAGTCACAGCCCTGAAGAAGAAGAAGAAAAAAAGACCCATTAAAGGACTTCAATTTAGTGAGATGATTATAGAATACCCTGTCTTCCCCTCATTTTACCGCTACTTAAACAGTGCTCCAGTATAACAGGGGGTACAGCTATAAAAGCTATACATAGACTCTTTGTGAGGAGCAACGCATTAAAAAACAAAAACAAGAATATAAGGACATTAGGGGAATTAGAAGGCTCTAGCATCTACAGCAAACATTAAACAATGTCGAACTCTTGGCCAGATCAACTTAAATGTACACACTGAAGGCCAATTCCTCAATTCGTATTAGCCAATCAACATGTCTGGCTTACAAGAAAAAGATTGCAAGACGTGCCAAAAGGTCAAAACAAACAATCGCACAATAGAAACAGTCCAAAGAGGCAAAGCAAACATGAGAACCAGATTCAGATATAACACAGGAATTGTCAGACAGGGTGTCTAAAATGACTAAAATTAACATGTGTAGCATTTTAATGAAAAAACAAGTAGAAAACGTGAAATAGTTTTGAATAGTTGGGTAAAGTTGAAAGTTGGAAGCCCTAAGAGAGAATCAGACCATTCTATTAGAAATGAAGAGTGCTTTTTGATGTTTATCAATAGACTTGACATAGCCAAGAAAGAATCTGTGCACCTGAAGATAGGTCAACAGTAACTTCCCAAATAGAAATGCAGTGAGGAGAGAAAAAAAAGAATTTTGAAAACAGAATGACATTCAAAGATGGTGGGACATTATCAACAGGTGTAACATACACAGCATTGGAACAGAAGAAAAAGAGAGTTGAGCAGATTAAATACATGAAGTAGTAAAAGCTGAGAACTTCCAAAATAAATAAAAGCCAGCAAACCACAAGTCCAGGGAGATCAGGGAACACAAAACAGGATAAATACTCAAAAATACTATCTTTAGGCATATTATATTAAAACTGCAGAAAAAAATAAGATAAAATTGAGAGAAACTAGAGGGGAAGAAAAACAAAAAACTTACCCATAGAAGGATAGGAATAATAGTTGTTGCAGATTTCTCATTAGAAACTATACAAGCAAGAAGAGTATGGAATTAAATATTTAAAATATTTGTAGAATTGCCCCCCCAATCTAGAATTCTACATTCAGCAAGATTATCTTTCAAAAGTAAAAGAAAAAACACTTCCGGGAAGATGGCGGTGTGAGCAGGGCGGCAGAAATCTCCTCCCAACACTATATTTATCTAGGAAAACACAGAAAATACATCTATTCCTAAAAGAGAGACGAGAATACACAGGAAAGCGCACAGCGTGCAGCTACACCCGAGAGGACTCGGCACCCCAAGAGGCGGGTAAGATACGGAGCCGCGACCCGGCGGGACCCGAGCCCTCCCCCACCCCAGCACACCGGCGGGAGGAGAGGATTCAGAGCCGGGAGGGAGTGGAAGTGCACCCCGCGAAGTAGCCAGCCCCGGTGATCTGTGCGGGGAGCGCTGACCCACATTGCGCAGTGCAGCAGAGATTGGAGAGACAGAGGGGCAGGATCTGAGCGGGGAAGCGCCAGGGTGCTTGCAGCCGGCTCCCTGGAAGGAAAAAAAAAAAAAAGAAAGCGAGCTTTCTTCAGCAGTCTTAAAGAGACAGGAGCCCAGCGGAGGAGCCGGATCGCCCCAGCACACTCAGCCCAGCAGGCTGGGAGTCCAGGGGAGTTTCAGACGCCTTAGCTGGCGAATGAGGAAGCGTAGCCATACTTAAGACTTCTCACTGAGATCAACAGCCTCCTATTCATTCCCACCCCTGCCAGAGCGATAAAGGGCCCTGCGGAGCGGCACAGTCACAGCTGTGGAATAGTGGGGCAATAGCGCCACCTAGAGCATTCCCAGAGAATCTACGTCTGGTGGGCATTTTTTTTGTTGTTTTTTTTGTTTTGTTTTGTTTTGTTTTTGTTTTTTCTTTTCTTTCTTTTCTTTTTTTTTCTTCTCTTTTTTAAGTCTTAAAGAGCCCAGCTGACATACGTGGCAACTATCAGTGACCAAATTATACAGCCATGAAAAGACAGAGGAATATGGTTCAGACCAAAATCAACCAGACAACCCCAGAGAGGGAGTCTGAAGGGATGGAAATGCACAGCCTCCCTGAAAAAGAATTTAGAATAAAAGTCATAACTATGCTGATGGACCTACAGAGAAATGTGCAAGAGCTGAGGGAGGAAGTGAGGGAACTGAGGAAAGACAATAGAGAAATCAGACAAGCGATCGACGGGCTTAACAGCAGAATGGATGAGATGCAAGAGACTGTTAATGGAATAGAAAACAGAGAACAGGAATACAGAGCAGCTGAGGCAGAGAGAGATAAAAGGATTTCTAGGAATGAAAGAATATTAAGAGAACTGTCTGACCAATTCAAACGGAACAATATTCGCATTATAGGAGTACCAGAGGAAGAAGAGAGAGAAAAAGGGATAGAAAGTGTCTTTGAAGAAATAATTGCTGAAAAATTTCCCTCGCTGGGGAAGGAAGTAGTCTCGCAATCCACCGAAGCTCATAGAACTCCCAACACAAGGGACCCAAGGAAGACAACACCAAGACACATAATAATTAAGATGGCAAAGATCAAAGATAAAGACAGGGTATTAAAGGCAGCTAGAGAGAGAAAAAAGATCACCTACAAAGGAAAACCTATCAGACTATCACCAGACTTCTCAACAGAAACCTTACAGGCCAGAAGAGAATGGCATGATATATTTAACGTAATGAAACAGAAGCGCCTCGAACCAAGAATATTGTATCCAGCACGATTATCATTTAAATATGATGGAGGGATTAAACAATTTCCAGATAAACGAAAGTTAAGAGAATTTGCGTCTCATAAACCACCACTACAGGATATCTTAAATGGACTGCTCTAGAGGGAAGCACACCTAAGGCTAAAAAGATGTCACCAGAGGGAAAAAAAATCATAGCAAAGAAAGCAGACCATCCAAATACCAACCAAAGGCAAAGAATAAAACACCTATTATAGAAAGAATGGAGGAGGAGGAATAAGAAGGAGAGAAATAAAGAAACATCAGACTGTGTTTACAATAACTTAACAAGAAAGTTAAGTTAGATTGTTAGATAGTAAAGAAGCAACCCTTGAACCCTTGGTAACCACGAATCTAAAGCCAGCAAGGGCAATAAGTACATATCTATCAATAATCACCCTAAATGTAAATGGACTGAATGCACCAATCAAAAGACACAGAGTAACAGAATGGATAAAAGAGCAAGACCCATCTATATGCTGCCTACAAGAAACTCACCTCAAATCCAAAGATATACACAGACTAAAAGTGAAGGGATGGAAAAAGATATTTCATGCAAACAACAAAGAGAAAAAAGCCGGTGTTGCAGTACTTGTATCAGACAAAATAGACTTCAAAACGAAGATAGTAGCAAAAGATAAAGAAGGACATTACATAATGATAAAGGGGTCAGTCCAACAAGAAGATATAACCATTATAAATATATATGCACCCAACACAGGAGCGCCAGCATATGTGAGACAAATACTAACAGAATTCAAGGAGGAAATAGACAGCAATGCATTCATCTTAGGAGACTTCAACACACCACTCACTCCAGAGGACAGATCAACCAGACAGAAAATAAGTAAAGACACAGAGGCACTGAACAACACACTAGAACAGATGGACCTAACAGACATCTACAGAACTCTACACCCAAAAGCAACAGGATACACATTCTTCTCAAGTGCACATGGAACATTTTCCAGAATACACCACATACTAGGCCACAAAAGAACCTCAGTAATTTCCAAAATATTGAAATCCTACCAACCAACTTCTCAGATCACCAAGGTATAAAACTAGAAATAAATTTTAGAAAGAAATCAAAAAGGCTCACAAATACATGGAGACTTAACAACACTTTCCTAATTAATCAATGGGTTAACGACCAAATCAAAACAGAAATCAAAGAATATATGGAGACTAATGACAACAACAACACAAAGCCACAACTTCTGTGGGACGCAGCAAAGGCAGTTCTAAGAGGAAAGTATATTGCAATCCAGGCCTATTTAAAGAAGGAAGAACATTCCCAAATGAATAGTCTAAAGACACAATTACTGAAATTGGAAAAAGAAGAACAAATGAGGCCCAAAGTCACCAGAGGGAGGGACATAATAAAGATTAGAGAAGAAATAAATAAAATTGAGAAGAATAAACAATAGAAAAAATCAATAAAACCAAGAGCTGGTTCTTTGAAAAAATAAACCAAATAGATAAACCCCTAGCCAGACTCATTAAGAGAAAAAGAGA
>JAVSCE010005214.1:0-11846 GCA_032199065.1 Smutsia gigantea
ATATCCAATCTGCTTTTAATACCGTCCATTGTGTTCTTCAATGATTGGATCTCTGACCGTAATTCATTCCTGAGTTCTTGAATATCTTTCTGTACCTCCATGAGCACGTTAATGAATTTTATTTTGCACTCCCTTTCAGGGAGAGTCATGAGATCGATATCATTTAAATCTTTCTAGGGCTTTGTACTAATAATTTTACTCTGGACCAGGTTCCTTTGGCGCTTCATATTTTTGTATGGCGCCCTCTAGTGCCCAGAAGCTCTACTCTCTGGAGCTGCTCAGCCCCTGAAGCAATGTTGGGGGTCACAGGGGAGTGGTATTGGTGCCTGGGGAGTGGAAAGAGCTGTTTCCTGCTTCCTGGCTGCTATGCCTATCTCCACTGCCTGAACCAGTGGGCTGAGCACAGAGGTAAAAGCCTCTGTGCTTTGTGTTTTTAGTTACTGTAGACAGATCTTCCCTCTGGCTGGCCTAACGCCAGGGTAGGTTTTCCTTGTTTGCAAGCCTGGTTGGTTGGCCTGGCCAGGAGAAAGGTACAGTAGTCTGCCTGTCATGGAAGGGGTTCTTGGAGCTGTGTAGGCAGCCAGGGGGCTGAAGCACCTGAAGATCGTGAAAGCTCCCAACCTGCTGGGCAGAGTGCACCTGGACAATTTTGTCTGCCTGTCCTTTCTCCTGAGCAGTAAGCTCTGTGCAATTCTTGCCCCTTTAGCAGCCCTCTTGCTAAGGGCTTCTTTGTTAGGAAGTCTCTCAGACTGCCAGCCTTTCTTTTGTCCCTGAGCAGCTGGGTATGGATCCCTGCTTTCACAAGCAGCTGGAATCTTAGTCTCTCCAGGAATTCTGCCTGTCTTAGCTTTCCAACCTCCTAATTACCAGAGTATCATGCAAGCACCATGAAATGTATGTTTGTGCTCCTAGAGTAGATCTCCAGAGTTAGCTATTCAGCAGTCCCAGATCTCCACTCCCTCCCTGCTCCATTCCTCTTCCTCCAGTCAGTGAGCTGGGTTGGGGGAAGGGCGTGGATCCCACAGGACCACAGCTTTAGTACGTTACCCTTTTCCGTGAGGTCTGCTCTTGTCTCCAGGTGTATGCAGTTTGTTGCAGGCTTCTTTCCTGTTGCTCTTTCAAGAGTAGTTGTATTAGTTATATTTTCATATTATATGTGGTTTTAGGAGAAAGCCTCTGTCTCACCTCTCATGCTGCCATCTTTAATCCTCTCTCATGTCTTTTTCAAACTGGGCCGCTGCATTCTTCGGGTAAATTTCTAGGACTGGAATTCCTGGGTCAAATGGTATCTCTATTTTGAGTTTTTTGAGGAACCTCCATATTGCTTTCCACAATGGTTGAACTAGCTTACATTCCCATCAGCAGTGTAGGAGGGTTCCCCTTTCTCCACATCCTCACCTGCATTTGTTGTTCCTAGTCTTTTCTATATTGGCCATCTTAACTGTTGTGAGGTAATATCTCATTGTGGTTTTAATTTGCATTTCCCTGATAATTAGCCATGTGGAGCATCTTTTCATGTGGCTGTTGGCCATCTGAATTTCTTCTTTGGAGAAGTGCCTGCTCAGGTCCTCTGTCCATTTTTTAATTGGATTATTTGTTTTTTGTGTGTTGAAGTATCTGAGTTCTCTATATATTTTTGATGTTAACCCCTTATCCTGTCTTTTTTTTTTTTGAGCACTTCCTTACTTTCTAGCACAACACAATGTTACAGGCTCATCTTGTACTTTCCCCACTCAGTCCAAGAATCAGCTGCTTAACCAAAGAGCCCTGTTTCATGATACTCATTTTTTTTTTGAGAGCAATGATGATGTTGGAGAAGTCTTTGGAGTGGAGTTCTTGCAAGAAAACTGGCTTTTTGGAGTTACACATGTATTTTTCCCTTCTTTTCAGTTTTAGGAGGAAATATAGGATTGCTTTTCTCTGTACAGCCTCACTCTCCCCTCACATCCAATCTTTTCCACCATCAGCAGCAGCAGTCCGGAAGTGTGGGTAAAGTCTGTGATAACAGCATTGAGCTAGGATTTTTTTCTCACTTCCTGAAATGTTCACTTATTCTTAGAGGTGTATTATTTACTGTTCTTATGGGGTTGGAGGGGTAGCGAGGGAATGGGGGCTAGATCCATGCCTATTAGGCCTTTCAAAGACTACGGAGATACGTTTTCACCAATGGTCTGGATGCTGTTTGAGTTCATGGCAGAGGCACATTCCAAGGGGTTTCTGTGTTTCTTTGGGATCAGACTAATTCGAAGGAACAGGAAAGCTATTCCTTTGAGCTACTACCTGAAGGCATTTGGCTTTTTTCTTTTCTGAAGCCTTGAAAATAAAAGAGAATAGTCCTAGCTGGCTCTGATTACAAAACTGAGCTAGGGACTAGTAGGATAAGCCTGAACAGCTCACCCAAAGCAGTTTAAAGTAACTTTATCTTTGATCTAAGGAACCGGAAGTAGGGCTCTATTAAATCCATATGCTTAGCAGTTGTCTTTGAAAAACTAATCTGGCTAGTGAATTGCCCTGGCCTTTCGCACCACTTTGCTGGTAAATTGTTACTGATGTGTTAAAGTGCCAGATAGCCCTCATCTATTTTGCTCTTTTGTGTACTTTCTAATGTGTACTCTATCCTCTTGGTCTGGTTAAGTCTTGGTGGGCATAATACACAAATAACCCAACACAGCAGATAAGCAAAAGAAACCACAACCTAAAATGTCAACCTGCAAAAGGAATAGAAAATGTTATTTCTACTATTTAGGTTTCTTGAAATGTTCTTTCCAACCCCCTTAGACAGGGGTTCCTAACCTGAGGTCCAGAATAGCCTTGATGTGTGGGCAAAGCTCTTGAAACTGTATGCAACATTCTAAAAATGCAAGGCGGATTTTTTTTCTGAGAACAGAGTCTACACTTTCCATCATATTCTAAAGGAATATGAAATTGTTGCCTTTTCCTAACTTCTTGCCACGTTCAGGGTATTTTACAGATGAGAAAAGAGAGCTTCAGAGAGGGTAAGTAAGCTCTTTAAGGTCACCAACCCAGTAAGTAGTGGAGCGGGGATTCGAACAAAGATTTGTCCAGTTGCAAAGTCCATGCTCTTTTTACTTCCATAACATGCAGGACTACCTCAGGGGAGTCTGTGGTCCCCCAAAGATTACGAACCACTGTCTGAGAAGCTTCCTTTCAAGGGAATTGCTGGTGCTGAAGACCCATCTGGGGAATTAGGCTGTGAGCTGCAGTCACTGCCTGCTCACCACTGAAGGAGCTGTAACACCACAGGATTTCTTTTACCTCTGTCTTCTCCAGATGACATCTGGGCAAAAGGGGGCAATTATATGAATAAATAGGAATGATTACAACATGTCTAGCTTCAGCTTTTGCCTGATAAATTGGTATTTTATGGTCCATAGAAGGATTCTGACCTTTAAGAAATAAATTTTAATGAGTACATTGCTAGGTTGCAAATCTCAATAAATCCATTTACACATAAATTATATATGTATATATTTATATATTCATGAGAACAAGGCTTTGGGGGAACATTTGCTGACAACCATGAACCCTACCTGGGTTTAATAAACAACTATTCACTATAGTCAGAGATGTCTCTGGAATATTTAAGCAGCACGGCGATAAAGAATGATAACAGCAAAGTTGCTAGTTATTAGTAATTTAGTTCTGGAGTAGTTTTTTTAACCCTCCTTTTTTATTTTTAAAAATTACAAAGGCAATATATTATGGTTGTGAGTGAAATAAAGTCAAACAACACCAAAGTACATCAGGTATAAGGTAAAACGTACCCTACATCCTCTCCACAGAGGTATTTATTCTTTTAGCTTTTTTCCTATGGATTTATTGTAAGTATGTGTGCACATGTGCATAGGTGTGTATGGGTGTGTATAATTTAAAAAGAGAAGAAGAATATATGCATACATACGTATTGTTCTACAATTTGATGTATTTTAAGTTGGTATTAACATGGAGACATTAGTAACTTTACATCTACCTTATCCATTTTTAGGGTTGCATGTATATCCATTGCATATCATTTATTTAACTGAGCATAGATGGGCTTTAAGTTGCCTTCAAGTTTTCACAGTTACAAATAATGCTGTAATAAATTTCCTTGTACATACCTCTTGGTACACGTGGGCTGGAATTTCATAAGGATTCATTGCTAAAAGTAGAATTTCAAGGGAAACGTATATGAGCTTTAACATTTTAAATTGGCATACCATTTTTACTAGTTATTTTCTTAATTTAACTATTCATTGAAAGTGGATTCATTTTTTAAAGTAAAAGTAGTAGTTATGCATGGTAAAAATCCAAACAATGCATAGAGGTAGAAATTAAAAGTAAGTCCTTTCCTTCAATCCACCTTTGCCAAGTGCCCCTCCCTGAAATTAATGATTGTTAACAATTCCCTATGTCCATGCAGATACAATGGAAAATCTGGGTTTACATGGAAATATTATTTGTTTTTCTTTTTCACAGTCAGCATTATCATAACACACATAGTCTTCTGTACCTTCTTTTTTTGTTTAGTGATATATTTTTGACATATTTCCATATCAGAAAATACAGAGCTATCTGATTGGGAGCAAATGCTGATTAGGGATATGCCATAATTTCTTTAATGAGCTCTTTTTGCAGAACTTTTAAGTTGTTTCTAGCTTTTAGCTGTGACAAAAGTCTACGGAATTTTTAAAAAGAACGGATGGTGACAGGAATTTCTTGAAGTGTCCATTTAGGGACTAATCACAAGCTAAAATTCCTCTCTGTACGTTGAATGTAATTTCCACATCTCAGCTCGGACACATGATCCAATATAGGATTTGTTCTGGCTTGTGAATGTATGAAGACAAAGAGTCTTCCTAAAGGCGCGCAGATTAAATTACTCTTAGTTATGCATTTGAGAAATCCCCTCTTTGAAAAGAATGAAATAGTATGAATGAAGTCCACCTAGGAAATCTACACTGTATTAAAATGTAGGGTCCCTGTATTTGTGGAGCTACTGATTTGTGAAGATTTATTAATTGACCTAATGCCCAGTTGCCTTGAATTATTTTATGAACTAACCATTCTTGAAATATGCAGAGAATGATTTCATAGTTTATGTTCTTTCTAAGGCATTTGTTTGGCCTGCTGTTAAGCTTTCTAAGCAATTACCAGTTCTGATAAGGCAATTTGTTTCTGCCCTTGTATAACAGTTCTCTGTGCTATCCTCGTTTTTCATTGCAAGATATAAGCAAGAGCTGTTTGGAGTTCACTCAAACCTTATTTGTATTCTCCTGCACAGGGTGACATCCTCCTGTAGATTCAGAGATGGAAGCTCTAGCCTGTCTCTCTTTCTCTCTATCACAGAATTTTTATTTCATGTCCTTGCCTGGAAACTGAACAGACACCATTTTGAAAAAAAATTTTTTCTCATCAGCTTAAAGATGCTCATTTCATATTTTTTTCTACCCCACAGGCAGATCTGTGTGTGGCAGTTTCTGGTTACTATTATCTCTCACAAATCTAATAAACACACCCTGAATTACATTTACAGAGGTCATGATTGAAAGAAAAACCAGATGCGACATGTGGGCTAGAAAAACACAAAGATTTAATATGAGGTGATAAACCCAAATCGCAAGCAGAATTTGGTACCTTAGCAAATGTTCTACTTAATATTCTGTTGGCAGGTACATCTGCAACAAGATGCCTCATAAATATTCAGCTACTCTATACCTCTGTTCTCCAGCTTCCAATGATTACAATCATACAATTTGGTCTAGAGTGAAGGAGCAAATGGCAATTAAGCTCACAGGCACCTGTGAATTAGCATGGATTATCCCCACTTTAAAATACAGAGACAACAAAGCTCATGCAAATCATTTGTGCAAATGATGGCTCGTTCACAAATGGGAACAGAATGAATGTAGCAAAATATGTTTGCAAACCTTTCAAAGATGGAGGCCAGACTCCATGGTTTCTATGGTCCCTCCAGTATGAATGGACATTCAGTTGTCGCTCAACTACCTGTATTTGCTTTTTTAATTAAATTTTCATTGAGATAATTATGTATTCACATGCACCTGAGACCCCCTTGTACAATTTGCCCAGTTTCCCCCAACAGTAACATTTTGCAAAGCTATTGTACAACAACCAGAATATTGACATTGATACAGCCCACCAATCTTACTCGGATTTCTCTGGTTGTACTTATTTTTGTGTGTGTATTAAGTTCTATACAATTCTATTACCTGTAGGTTTGTGTATCTGCCACACAGTTACAATACTGAACACTTCAAGTTTCAACACCACAAGGATCCCTCATGCCCCGCCCCCTTATAAACATATCCACCTCCCTCTGGCCCTTTTCCCCCATCCTCCTCTGCTCCCCACATTCCTAACCCTTGACAACCACTAATCTTGTCCTGTATTTCTAAAATTTTGTCATTCAGAAACATTAATACATGGAGTAATACAGTAGTATGTAACTTTTTGGGATTGGCTTTTTTTCCACTCAGTGTCATTCCCTGGAGACCTATCCAGGTGGTTGTGTGCATTCATAGTTTGTTCCTTTCAGTTGCTGAGTAGTATTCCATGGTATGGGGGTACCATAGTTCATATAGCCATTCACTTGTTAAAGACATCTAGACCGATACCAATTTTTCGCTATTACTGAGGAAACCCTCCATGCTATGAAGTTTTGTGTACAGGTTTCTGTGTGAACATGAGTTTTCATTTCTCTGGGATAAATGCCTAGGAGTGTAATTGCTGAGCCGTGTGGTTGTTGCACATTCAGTTTTGTATGAAACTATCGGGCTATTTTCCAAAACAGCTGTAGCGTTTTAAATCCCCCATTGACAATGTCTGAGTGATCCAGTTTCTCTGCATCCTTGTCGGCATTTGGTGTTGTCACTCTCTTTTATTTTAGTCATTCTGGTATGTGCGTAATGATGTTTCATTGTGGTTTTAATTTGTATTTCCCTGATGCCTAATGATGTTGAACATCTTTGGCCATGATTTTTTGCCATCTCTATATTCTCTTCAGTGACCTGTCTATTCATGTTTTTTGACCAGTTTTTAAAATTGAATTTTTTTTTACAGCTGAGTCTTGAGCATTCTTTACATATTCTAGTCCTTTGTCGGATATATATTTTACAAATATCCTCCTAGCCTGTAGATTGCTTTTTAAAAATCCTTTTCCTGTGGGCTTTTATGGAGCAAAAGCTTTTAGTTTTGATTAAGTCCAGTTTATCAATTTTTGTAGATCATGCTCTTGGTGTTAAGAACTCTTTGTTTAGTTTTAACTTTGTATCCTACAACCTTTCTGAACACACTTTTGTTTGTTTTAGATTCCTTGGGATTTTCTACATAGACAGTCACAGAATCTGCAGTGCCTTTTATTTTTTTTTCTTTCCTTCCTGGGGTGCCTCTGACTTCCAGTGCTATGTTGCATATGAGTGATGAGAGCAGATACCTTGCCTAGTTTCCAATCTTAGCAGGAAGACATTCAGTCTTTCACTGAATGTTATGGTTGATTTTAGCTGTAGGTCTCCTGGTGATGTTCTTTGTGAAGTTGATATAAATACTCTCTGCTCCTAACTAGCTAAAAGATTTTATTATGTGGGATTTTGTCAAATTCTTTTTCTGTATGAATTAAACATGAGCATGTATCATGTTTGCTAACCTATTGTAATTAATTGCTAGACTCAGAATTTGCAAGAATCTCTAATTCCTATGGATCTTGGTTAAAAAGCTACTGACATTTTATTGGATTGCCTTTATTTGGGATATGAGTGATTCTTCGAGGCAAACATTTGAGGGCATGGCTGTAATTTGGGATCCCCATTGGGTTTCAAGGCCTGGGCTTGCAAGAGCACCATATGGTTTGAATTAGCACTGTGATCCTCTCCTCTCAGGTTAACATCTCATTATTTGGGGTGATTGCTTTTTCTTGAGATGTTCACCACTTGCAAAACTTGGCTTTTATGAACTAAGTTAGTCTCTCCTTGGTTGTTTTAAGTAAAGTCTCTTCTCTCTCCTGGGTTTGTAGTGGTTCTGTGTACATTGAGGGCATGCACTTATGGGTATTAGACAACTAGCACATGGTGTCTTATTTCTCCTCTGCATATTTCACTTGGGGAAATCTCATCTTCTCAACACTACACCTCTCTGGGTCTAATCTCTAAATAAAGGGATGGAATATAGTCTCCAAGACTTAGTTCTAAAATTCTGTGGTTTTGACTAAGGAAGACTTGAGTCTTTCTTAATTAAAGGAAACAATTGATATAATAATCCCTCTGGAAAAAAATCTTTTCACCTGAAAGATTCAATGGGAGGTTTGCTGAAATACAGAAATCCAGGCTTCAGGTTAAAATGAAACAATGTGAGCTGCATTATTTTCTAAGAGACCCAGTACCTAAAATGCCACCTGCTTGGCAATTTTGTTCAACACATTTGTTTTTCTTTTTCTGAGTCCTATGCTTTTCTTTGAGATGCTTACTGAAAGTGTTAATAACAATTAACATCCATAGCTCAGCCATCTCAAGATAAAAATATCAGGCCTAACTCCAACTCTACTAAGAGAGTTCCCCGTTACTTGTTAGGATTCCTCCAATAGTGTTTGTTCTTTGCCGCTTCAAAGAAGATAACTTAGGCTTTTGTGGTTATTTAGCGTTTTACTGTTTTCCTAAAAAGTAAGTGCAGCTCAATCATTAATCATTTGTAAAGGAGTGGGAATTGTACTCTCCTTTCAACAAATAGTACATTCATAAAGAGTGCATTCAGGCTCTAGGATGCCATTGTCCTCAAATGTGATGTAAGTCACTTTTTAACAGGTTTGCTAAGCCAGTTGGCTGTGGTATAGTCATCTGCAAAAATAGAAACAAAGATCCTGACAATTCTCCTTTTACTTGTAGCTATGGACAAATTTGAAGGCAGAAAGCTTGAAATACATATTGTGCTGCTGATATATACCCATTGCTTGATAAGACCTAAAGTATGTGAATCTGATCATTCGAACAATGTTGCAAAATTAAGTGGAAAAGTACTTCTTATATGATTTTGACTTTTCCCCTTATAAATGTGAGCACTGTTATCAGCACATCTCTATAGTCAGTTGCAGGCTTCTGATTGTCACTCATTCTACTTGATAATGACTACAAAATCCTAAAGAACATCCTACACACATCTCAGAGGTTCTACATATGCAAATTAAAAGTAATTTTAATGCTCAAGACAGTGAAACAAATGAGTAGATTATCCACCACCATAATTATTCCTAGATCATAGGCAATATGCTTCCCAGGCAGATAAATTAAAAATGCTAATTTCCCAATGGTAAGTATGCATGATTTCATCTTGGGTGATTTGAACTGGAGAACAATTATGGCTCAACGATGAATTTTACTGTGCACCATTTTCACTTGGATGTCTCACTATCACCTTCAATTCCACTTATTGAAGTCTGAATTCAACATTTTTCTTTGGAGAGAGGCTTCCTTCCCCATTTTCCTATTTCTATGAATAATACCACTATTCTCCAAGTTGCCGAAAAAGCAAAATTTGAGTTCTCTGAGATGTCTCTGTCCTCTTCATCTCTTAAGCATCTTTGTTATCATAATCTGTCAATTCTTCCTTCCCAATAGCTGTAGAATTAGGAATTCCCATGCTACTCTCATCTCATTCCAAGCCATCACTATTTCCACTTATTCAGTTTAGCCTACAAATATTTATTGGCCATCAACCATGTGCCAGGCTCTGCGCTAGGTGCTAGGGATACAATGACGAGCAAAGAAAGGCCACATCCCTGCCCACATGGTATAGTGGGGAAGACAGGCCCTAATTAGCACACACAAATGCGAAACTGCAGCTGTGACCAGTACTGTGAGGATGAAGTATGAGGTGTCAGAAGGCCTAGAATGGGCTATGGTCACAGAAGCCAAGGGAAGTAGGCTTCCCTGAGAAAGTGACGCATGAGCTGAGATATGAAGGCTGAATAGAAGTTAATTGATTGAAGAAGAATGGGAAGAACATTCTAATTAGAGGTAATGGTACATCTATGTTGGTCTTATAGTAGGAAAATGAATGCCAAGTATTGGAGACTGAAACAAGGTGGTGGACTGAAGCCCAGAAAACAAGGGGAAAACATCACACAAAGTGTGGCTGGAGAGGTAGGTAGGGAACAAACCATGCATAGATTTATAGGCTGTATTAAGAAAAATCTTTTTTTTTAAACCTATGAGTAGGGAAATCCACTACAGGGAGCTGAGTGGATGAATGTGTGTGTGTGTGCGTGTGTGACACAATCAAATTTACATTTCAAAAAGATCATTCTAATTGCATCATGGAACAGATTGGAGGAGGCCCAAGAGTAGAAGCAGAGTCCAGCTGGGAGACTACTGTAGTAGTCCAGGGGAGAGGTTGATGGTAGGTTTGTAAGTGCTAGAGATAGAAAGAAACAGATGGAGTCAATAGATATTTAGAAAATAAGATCCATAAGACAAGATTATAGGTGGCAATGGCAGATGAGAGGGAAAATGAAGGAGACAAAGGGAGAAAGTTTTGGTTTGCTTAATTGAATATATGATGGATGGTGCTAAGGGAATACTGAAAGATGACCCAGATTGGAGAGAAGATAATGAATTCAAGTTGGGACATATTGAGTCTGAGGTATTAGTGAGATATCCAAGAGATGATGTTAAGTAAGCAATTGATCATATAAACATGGAGCTCAGAATAAAAATCTGGTCTAGAGATACAGCTTTGAGATTCATCTGTGCATAGGTGTAAATTGGAATCCTAGGTATGGAGAATAAGAAGAGAAGAGGTGCTGGGACCAAGCCTTGGGGAACTTTAATATTCAGTGGCCAAGTGAAATAGTAAGAGTCTGCAAAGGAGAGAGAGGAATGGCTTGAGAAGTAGGAGAAAACCCAGGAGCACCTTATGTCATGGAAGTCGCTGACAAGAGTATTTAAGAAGGAGGGCATGGTCAACACATGGTATTTGTCTATTTGGAGGCCTTTGGTGGCCTTAGTGAGTGCTGTTCAGTTGCATGATGATGGCAGAAGCCAGATTGGTGTGGACTAAAGGTGGGGTAGGTGTGTGGAGAAAGCCAGATAGATAAACTTTTTTAAAGAAGTTTGGATGTGATGGGGAGGAGAGGAATAAGACAGTATCTGTGGAGGGATTTGGGGCTTTTACTTTTTATTCTTTATTAAAGTACCATTGATATATAATCTTATTTTGGTTTCAAATATACGACACAGTGGTTACCCATATTATTAAATCCTCACCTCTGCCAGTGCTGTTACTATCTATCAACATAGCGAGATGTTACAGAATCATTGACTATATTCTCCCTGTACTGCCATCCCCATGACCAACTTATATTGTGATTGTGAATTATTATGCCCCTTAATCCCCTTCACTGTCCCTGTCCACCTGCCTCAACCACTTCCCCTAGGTAACCACGAGTCCCTTCTCTGTGTCTGTGAGTCTACTGCTATTTTCTTCCTTCTGTTTTGCTTTGTTTTTATACTCCACAGATAAGTGAAATCATATAGTATTTATCTTCCTCCACCTGGCTTATATAACCTAAGTGTCCGTCGGTAGATGATGGATGAAGAAGATGTGGTACATATACACAATGGAATATTATTCAGCCATAAAAAGAAAATAAATCCTCCCATTTGCAACAACATGGATGTATCTAGAGGGTATTATGCTCAGTGAAATAAGCCAGGGGCCTTTACTTTTCACTTCAAGAGATCGGAACATGTTTAAATCAGGAGGGCAAGGCTCCTTAGGGGAAGGAGGAATGACTGCTGGTGTAAGGTTTCTGATATGGTAACACACCTAAGTTTATA
>JAVSCE010005215.1:0-91425 GCA_032199065.1 Smutsia gigantea
GGGCTGCCGGGCCCCTCCAAGCTCCCTCTAGGCTTAGCACTATGCCTGGCATCCTGCCATTATGGCGTTGTTCCTGGGAAGCATGGTGTTGGAGGCCCCTCCTGAAGCATGTATCAGTTTATTTTCTAAATGAGCAGGGTCTGGGGCGGGCTTGATGTGGCCCCAGAAGGACACAGGAGGGGCTGGCGGAGAAACTGCAGGCGTTGAAGCTCAAGCCGGAGCCCTCCCACTGCAGGCCTTCTGTCACATGGGACATCTAGGACAGGGAGAGTTGGGAAGGGCTTGGGAAGGAGAGGTGTGCCGGGGTCAGGCACTCCAGTCAGGGACCCTGGGGGTGGGGGACCTACCATCTTCCGGCCAAGGTACTCCCAGCCCGGTCGCACAGACTCCCTGAAGGCCTTCCTGGGGGCCCCATCTGAGAACAGAGCCTGGCCTCAGGGAGGGGCCCTTCGCACACACACCCATGCCCGCCCCGCAGAAGGCTGACCCCCACACTGTGTGTGGGGGGGTGGTCTGAGAGGCTCTCTTTCTCTGCCTCTGCTTCTCTCTAGGTCTCGCTAACGTATCCCTGAGTGTCTGCATGTCTCTGCAGCTATGTCCCCGTCTCTTAGTCTGTGTCTCCCTTTGACTACACCTGGCTCAGCCCAACGCCTGGGGCCTTAGGGAATACCTTTGGTCTGGAGACTGTCATTTTCTGGTTGCTGAGGCCTCCGGGGGAAGAAGTGCCCCCTGCCCCTGCCCCAGGGCCCACTGTTACCTTGTGAAGCCTCAAGAAGGCCCCGGCCAGCATAGGCCAGGGCGCCACTCAGCACCAGTGAGTACAGGCCCAGCTCCGCCGTGGGCAGTGCTGTCTTGACGCCCATAGCCTGCATGGCCGGGGAGACAGATTGGGTGAGGGCTCCGTTGCCCCCCAGGCTGTGCCTAGCCTCACCCATGGTCCTCCACTGAGGTAGTGGGGTCCCATTCTGAAGAGGGACTGCCCCTTTCTTCTGACGAGATTCTCCTCCTTGGAGATCTCACTCCATCATCTTCCCCCACCCCTGTCCCCCACTCCTCTCAGGCCCCCCAATATCTGGTGCCGCTTCCCACTTAAGGCTCTTGAAAGTATAATTTTCACTCTCAGCCCTCCTTCTTCACCTTCTTTATTCCTTCATACCTTCCAGGTAGACTGGTCCCCAGCCTCCGCTCAAAGCGCTCCTGCAAAGGCCTCAGGGCACCTGTGTGTGGAAACCCCATCTGCATCACCTCAGTCCTGTTGCTGGCTCCCAGGGTTCCTACCTCAGCAGGCCTCCCTCAGCTCCCCCACTTTGTAATGCCCCCTTCTCTGATTCCTACACTCCTCCCTAGCTGTCTTGACCTTCCCAAGTCCTGGCCCCAGCACCAAGGCTCCGTACCTTTCTTTCAGCCTCCAGTCTCTCTCTCACACGCATGGCCTGAGGCAGCCTGAGCCCCGGCCCGATGCCTCCCTGGTCCTTGCCTGTGTCTGTGGCCACACCACGCCACTCTCTCAGTGCTCTGGGTATTCTGGATGCTGGCTGGAGGCAGTGCTATTTGAGGAGGTGCCAGGCAGGGCCAAATGGGCACCAGGGAAGTATGCTGGCTGCTGTCCAAGGTTCTGACCAGTATCAGGCTCTCTGTGAGCCTGCCCACACCCTCTCCCTGGGCCTAGCTGTCTCCAGGAATCTTGCGGGGGCACCCCTGGGGCCTCAGCTACTACCTATGTCCTTCCTATCCATCTCCAGCCTGACCAGGGCCTTACCAGGGGTGCCATGGGTATAGACTCAGGACTTAAAGGGAAGATCATGCCTAGATATCTTCTTGGGCTGGGCTAGGCCAAGAGATGGCTGGCATGCCTCTGTCTCCCACCCCAGATCCTCCCTGAAATCTTCACCAGCCCTGCGGCCAGTTCTCCTGGTTCCCAATAGTTGGTAATTTTCCCAATACAAAGATTCAGGGATTCAAGGACCTGAGAGGGGCGAGGACCTGCCAAGGTCCAACAGTGAGCCTAGGACAGGATCAAGTGTTCCCAGTGAGCCCTCGGCGTCCCAGATAAGAGCTCTGCTGCCCCTGCCCATACCAGGGGGCTGCCGGGCCTGATTTCTGCACTGCTGGCCTGAGGGCCGAGGCACCTCTTTATTGGTCAGGAGCAGGTAGGGAGGCTCTGAAGATCAGGTTAATGGAGCAGGAATTTGAAACCGGAGCACAGTAAAGAGCCCGTGAAATAGCTTTGTCAGCTGCCTCCCGCTTGCCACTTTCCAATTTTAGCTCCCCATGGCCGGTGTAGGGTGTCCCCAGTGAGACCTCTGTGAGGAAGGCCAGGGCTGGCCCCAAGCCTGGGACCTCTCCAGAGAGACCCCCCGGACCTGGGCCAGCCTATGGACACAGGGGTGCCTCGTGCTCCTCAGTCCTGCCTGACTCAGGTACACCTGGAGTAAAGCCTGCTTTGGAGCCCAAAGTCTCGGATGAGGGGCCTGGCGTGGGCTCCCACAGTGCCCTTAGGTCTCAAGGACCCCAGAATGGCTGCATGTCAGGCTGGCACTGACCTTGAGGAAGCTGTAAGGCACCCTGGCACACTGCCCACTTCGGGGATCCAGGTCCCGCGTTCGATCGTGCGTCCGTCTGACCAGCTGGGCTCTGGGGCCACGGTGGGGTGTGTCCAGCCCTGGGGTCCCCACCCCCTCAAGCCTATGAGCGATGAGTGGTGACAGCAGGAGGAAGGGGAGGAGGGGGCAGGAGGAGGTGGCCTCCTGGAGTGAAGCTGAGTGGAGTGGAGCAGAGCCAGTGCTGCAGAGCTGCTGGCCATGGGGAACTGCAGGGAGGATGGGAGTGGGGGGAAGGGGTGGCTTGTGGCGCAGGCTCAGACGGGGACACCTAGGCCACACTTCAACCTGCCTTCCCCGGCCAGTAGAGCCTATGCTTCCCTTTCAATTCTGGCCAGGACTCCCCTCCTCCAGGAAGCCTCCCAGATGGCCCCATCTGGCCTCTTATGAGCCCTTTCCCTCACTGAATGGACACACACACACGCAAACACTTTGCTCCTTAAATCCAGCCCAGACTTTTACATGTGAACTCCCAAGGGCTGTCCCAGGCCAGACCCATCTAGCTCCCTGCCTTGGTCCATTTCATCCTGCCAAGCATTCTAGCTTGCTGGGTGTCAGTGCCTAGGGGAAGACACACTTGCCTCGAGGGGTTGGAACTGGTGTGAGACGTGGCTGAAGGGGACACCAGAGCCCAGCTCGGCGCACAGTGGGCTGCCCAGTGGGGGGCGCTAGCAGGTCCACTTGGCAAGGCTTGAGTAGGCACTTGGAGCAGCCGGCATCCTCTCTGTGGTATGTGGAGGTGGACAGGAATATCCCTAGCCAACTGGGACTCTTCTGGGGTGGGGGGACAGGGCCCTCACTCTGGGAAGGGACAGCCAAACCCTCAGCCCAGGCTTCCTGTTGGGGAGGGGTATCCTAAAGCCACCCACCCCACCCTACCACCAAGAGGGCAGGAAGCTCTGAGAGTTGCCCTTTGGGATGAAGACCTCAGAGTCTAGGAGAGCTGTGTGTATTTGTGTCATGTCTGTGGGGGCCTGTTCATGCATGTGCACCGAGGAGGGCCTGGGGTCTAGGGGGTAGCAGGAGCTGTGAGACTGTAATAAGGGGCAGGTCCTGGAGCCCCTGCCGAGCCCTTGACCCCAGCCATAGGCTCAACTGAGGGTAGGGGAGGAAGGGGCTGCTCCTTGCATCCCCAGCTGGGGCGCTTCCAGAGCCCGAGCAAGATCTGGGAAGGACAGAGAGAGTCCCCTACCCTTCCACAATGCCCTTAGGCAGTGAGCCTCTTCCCAAGCGTGAAGACACCACTGGCCCAGAGGAAGAAGCCAGGAGACCCCAGCACACACTCCACACAGAGTGACACAGAAGCCTTTGTCACTGGTCCTTGCCCCTGAGCAGCATAAACTGAGATTACTTCACAATGTGGGGGCTGGGTGAGGGCTGCAGTTGGGATTATGGGCACTAGAGGAAGCCCAGTGTCAGGGAGGGATGCCCGAGCCAGACTTGCAGAGGTTAGGGAGGTCTTTTGGGATGTGGTTGGTGGTGGGGAACACCCAAGCAGAGTCCTGAGGTCGAGTCAGTGGTTGTTAGGAGTATGTTAACCACAGTAGCCAGGCAAGGTTCTATGGCTGCACATGGATTAACTCTTTTTAATGTCACCATAGCCCCTAGAGAAGCTGTTACCATTGTCCCCAGTCGATAGAAAAGGAAACTAATACACAAGGAGGTTAAGTGGTTGGGTCAGCCTCATAAGCTTCTGGGGCAAGAACCATGCTCACCCACACTGAATGCAGGCTCCATCCAGCTGGTGTCCTTGTGAGGCTCTGAGAGAACGGCTCAGGAAGGCAGACACGGCGCTGAGGCACCTCATGGTGGGGCTCACGCTGGGAGCCTGAGACCCTGTTTGTAAGTGGACATCCTGCTGGCCCTGACCTCACTGAGTTCTTGAGGGGATTCAACAGCTCACCAGACTTACTGAATCACCCCTAATGAGGGCCACAGGTGCCTCACTCCAGAGACCCAGGGAGCAGGCGCTGGGTCCTGGGTGACCTCATGCAGCAGGGTGTGTAGGGAGCTTGGCACGTGGGGATGGTGGGCCGGGTGGGTGGCTAGGAAGGCCCTTTGGACTGAGGCTCGACAGCCCAAGGCACCAGCTCTACCCTTTCTGAGAGGTGGCAGGAGGGGAGGGAACCCAGGGTGGAGAAGGGGCAGGAAGCTGACCGGGCTAAGGCCAGCACAAGGGCTTGGGGTCAGCTTCCCAAATGGCACAGGGCCCACTGACAAAGACATGGTAGGCAGGGGGGCCCATTCTTTCAAGTCTCAGTAGCCCTTCCCTCCTTTTATCGTTGTTGCTCTAAGTAAAAATGTGAGGAAAGTATCCTGTGTATGATTATATTTTGTGTTTGTTCTGTGGGTTCTGTGTATGTTTGGTTGCTTGTGACATGTGTATGTTGTATGTGTATGTTGCATGCATCTGTATGTGCATGTTTGTTGTATCTGTATGTCTGTGATGTGTGTATTGCATTTGTGCCTATCTGCAAGGCACAGGGACTGTAGGAGAGATGGTGTGTGTGGAGGCAGTGCCTGTGGAAAGGGGGCAGGCAGGCAGAGACTTCCTGTTGGGTGGCCATGGGCTCACATGGGGAGGAGGAGCTGGTTTGGGCCAGTAGATGTGGGGGCCCAGAGGACCCCCACTGCAGGCCCCCTGCCTTGGCTCCTGGGAGCAGGGGAAGGGCCTAGAGGAATGTGCTTGGGGTTCAGATCAGCCTGAGCCAGGCTGCAACCTTGTCTAGCCCTGCTGTGGTGCCCCAGAAGTGCCCATGGGGACAGTGGCCAAGACACGCCCATAGCTTAAGCAGGTCTCACATTTAGTGCTAGAACCTGAGCACTGCCTGGAGTGTGGCCGGGAGAGTCCTCCTGTGAAGCTGCCCACAGCCAGCCTCCGTGCTAGTCCGTCCCTGCCCTCCAGGCACCTGTTCCCCACCGGATGCCACCTCTTGGCTATGGTCAGGGACATCGGTGCTCTCATCTGTGAAAGGCAAGCCCAGCCTGCCTGCTGCCCACCTGCCTAGGAGCTGGGCCGCTCATCCTCCGTCAGGGCTGTAGGCACTAACCGGCACTGACCAGGCTGCCTCACTCCCCACTGGCCCCCCTGGGTCAGATCCTGCAGAGCCCCCGTCTTTGGTCCCGTTGACAACCCCTCCTTCCTTTCAGAATCCTGTTCCCTGGCTCTCCTCGGCCTTTCCCTCCCTCCCTCCCCCCACACCACTGGACGGCCCTCCCCTCGCAGACCTGGCCAGTGAGCCTGGGAGCTCTGTCCCTGCCCTTCCTCCCGCTCCCGCTCCAGCTCCATCGCAGCGCTCCCCATGCTTCTTGGACTGGACCTGGAGCGCCTGGACAGCAGCAGCAGCGTCAGACTCACTTCCAGGCCCCTCGCAGGCCGGGGGAGGCTGGTGCACAGCCAGCACGCACGGACCGCCTGACGGCACCGGCCGGTTGAGTGGCTGGTGGCTGGTGAGTCTGTCCCCAGCTGGCCTGGACTTCCTGGAGCTCAGCGACCATGTCTGTCTTGCTTAGCATGCCCACTGTGGGGCAGCGGGGCTGCCTGACAAGTGCCGGGGAGCTAACGGAGGTCGTACTCAGGGCCAGCGCTTACGGAGGACTCACTGCGCACCAGCCGCTGCTCTGGCACATGACACTTTAATTCACTGACTTCTGAGGGGATTCTGATGGGGGAAGGGAGCAGACCTGATCCAACCAAGCTGGGGCTGTTGACGGCAGGTGCCGGCAGACTCGATAGGGACCCGGCACACAGCTCTACAGCAAAGCCCTCAAGGTCGCTGTCAAATCTGGAAATTGAAACAGTTACCTTATACCCCGAGTTCCTTAAGCAGGGACTGAAGGCCCAGACTGACCTCTGCAAGATGCCAGCTGATCAGCTGGCCCCAAAATCTGCAAACAAGACTTACTTGCCTGAGTATAGTTCCCTCCACCCCCTCATTTAAATCCTATTTTTATCTTTGTGGAATGAAATCAATCTATTGATGTATGTCCCTTGAACTAAACAGCAAGCTAATAATTAGCTACATGTCTTTGAGCTATTCTTTGACGTCTACACCAGCTCTTGATGGAGGTTTCCATTATTGTCCCCATTTTACGGATGAGGACATGGAGGCGCAGGGAGGTTAAGTAACTTGCCCAAGGCCACACAGCTGGTGACTGGGGAAAATGATCTGCCCAGGCACCCCGACCTATTCAAACCCTATGACCTGATGCCCTTTCCAGCAAAACCACCTGTAAGTGGTCAGCATGTGGCTCCTGCCGCCATGCAGGTCCCTGAGGTCAACCCCTGCTCCTCTGTTCATCCCTGGCAAAGAACGGCTGGTCTTAGGCATGCCCCTCCCTCCCAGGGACCCCACTGAGGGCCAGAGCCTGCAGCCCCACAGCTGGACCACCGTCCGGGCCCCCCCAGTGCCTGCAGGAAAAGGTGCTGACGACTTGGCCTGGTGTCCCGGCTCTGCGTTTGGCCCATTCCTGTCGCACGCTGTCTCCGCCCAGAGCAGGCCCTCTCCCTCCCTCTGGCTCTGCCTGGCTATTTCCCTCACAAGGATCAAAGAAAAACTTCCTTCTCAGGGATCCTAGGACCCCACCAGAACCACTGCTTCACCCTGATGGCCTCCATTGCACCTTGCCAGAGGGTCTCTAGGCCTGTGCTGCCCCATGTGGGGCAGCGGCTCCTGACTGGGGGGCCAGCTGAGTCCCTCCACAGCCCTGTCCTTGAGAAGGGCCTGAGCGGACAGGGTCCCAGGAGTCCCAGGTACTTTTTCCTAGGGAGGGGCATTTGCACAGTCTGTGCACCCACATTTATGAACAAGAGGCACGGATGACTGGTCTTCACGTGTGGGAATTTGTGTGTACACCTGTACACGCGCTTGTGTGCAGCCATGCCTCACAGTGGGCCCGAGTGTGTGTCGGCGGGCCTGCGGGCGCCTGTGAGTGCACGTGAGGCGGCACGCTCCTGAGTCTGGATATTTGTGTGGGCCTGCGTGCACAGGGGTGGGCAGGTTGTCTGGGGTCGGGGTGTGTGGCTATGGGTGACCTTTCTTAGGGCCACTTCTCCCCATGGCTGTAACTGCAGTCCAGTGGGGGTGGCACTGTGACAGTCACAGAAAGGACAGGGGGCTCTCTTGCAGCAGCCCTTCTAGCTCACCTCCATGCTGAGGTGAGGGAGGTGTACCATGCCTTTCCCTGAACTCACTGCCTCAAAGTCCTCCTGCCCAGCCCCACCTCTGCCCTCCACCACCAGCACCCACCACCTGCAGCCTTTTGGAAGCAAATGGAGGTGGCTTCTTGGAGCATCTGGCTGGTGGTAGTCAGCCAGCAGTGGGGTGGCCAAGCCTATCCTGGCTAATCTGCTCAACGGAGGACCCTGGTTTGGAGTCAGGCAGGCCAGAGTTTCTTTTGTGAGCCTGTCTTTTCATCTGTAAAACAGGATGACAATCCCCTGTGTTACTAGAGGAGCAGATGCGGCCAGGTTTCCACAGTAGATGCCCGCTCACTGGGAGCTGCAGCAATTATAAAAATCATTATTATTACAAGTCTGAGAGTCTGCATCTAAGGAAGAGTGCTGAGGCGTGGGCGGAGAAGTGCTGGGATCGTGGTGCCCCCAAGTCTGCAGAGGTGGGCATGGACACTGATGGGGCCTTGCAGTGGGGAGCAGGGTGTGGGATGCCCTGGTGAGGGGGTCGAGTGGGGCTGGGTGGCCTGGAGGATGCTTCCAGCTGGGAGCACCAAGGGCTCTCCGTGAGGGCACGCAGCGAGACCCCGGGACAGGGTGACGAGCAGCTGCCCGAGGGCCTGCATCTGTCTGCACAGCTGGCTGCTCATCCAGGGCTCTCTCAGTCTTCTCCCCTACTGCAGCCTAACTCGCCCAGGGCCTCCTCCAGGGCAGCTCCTTTGCCCTCCTGGCCTGAGATGTTGGCTTTGTTCACCCTTGGAGGGCCTCTTCCAGGAGAAAGGCCAAGCTGACTGCCTCAGGTTTGCTTCCGGGACAAGACGGAGTCCTCACGCAAAGCCTTGTCCACTCAGGGCCTGAGGCCACCCCCTCTGGCCAGGCTGACACCAGGCTACCATCCTAATGCTCGTCCACCTTCTGCTGCCGCAGGGCCTGCAGAAAGACCCCTTTCACCTGGCCCAGGGTCTCATGGTACATCTGGAAGTCCTCTTCCTTCCCCCGCAGGGCACTGCCCAGGGCAGCCTTCAGCATTTCATTCTCCTCCACCTGGATGGCCAGCCTGGAAGACACGAAGAAAGGGCTCAGTGTGGCCTCAGTTGGCATACATCTGTGTGCACATGGTGCGTCAAAGGGTCCTGGGAGAGGGGCCGCCAGCATGGCTGCCTTTTAGGCTCAGGATTTTCTCTGATCTGTCCCCTCCTCCCAGGGACCCCTGGGGGAAACACCATGTGGGATTCCTCTCTGGGCCCTGAGGCCAGATACCTGGTAACTCCCCAAAATGTTGGCTGCCTCAAGGATGAGTACTAATATGTAGTATGTCCCCCTTCTTCCTTTCCCATCACTGCATTTGACCTCGAAAGGTTTAACTGAGTGAGAAAAGTGGGTTCAGCAACCATGATTTAAAAAAACTCTTAGGATTTTGGGTTCCTGGCTGGGTCTCTCTGCCCCCTGATGGCCAATCACTGAATTGCAGGCCTAGAACCCAGGACCCTGCAGGACCAACCTCCTGAGCAAACAGAAGTCAAAGGTAGAGGGACAGGATCCTTCTGCCCACTGTAACAGCTCCACCCAGACACTGCACCCTCAGGAAGATGGGGTGGGGGGGCACCTGGCGGTCAGCTCCTCCATCTGGGATTCCACAGGCATGCTGGAGAGCTGGGTGAAGGCTGGGTCCTTTATCTCATTCCCATTCGGGTTTTGTCTGGTGTTAGAGGCAGGCAGACCTGTGGGGTAACAGCAGCCAATTTCTGCGATGGGGCCACGGCCCTGTGTTAGTACTCTCCTTCTCCTCCCCTGACTGCCCATTTCATGCGTTTCCATTTGTTAAAAGACTATACCCCCTTCAAAGTGCAGGACAAGGACTGCTTCCCCCCAAAAACCCTCCCTGATGCCCGTTCTGCATTTTCCTGGACTCAGGTTTGGCTTCTGCTACAGCCCTGACTCTCCCCTCCGTGTGTGCACTTTACAAGTTTCTAAGAGGCAGCCAGGCCTGGAGGTTGAGCCTGAGCCTAGCTTGTCCCTGCATCTGATGCCCTCAAACCACTGGGTCCCCCTGCCTCAGGCCCCATCTTGGCCAGCAGCTCCACAGACACATACAGGGAGCTAGGGGGGCTGGGGCCAGGGGCGTCAGAATGCTCAGAAAAAGAAATCAAAGCCTAGCGGTGGGGAACTTGGGCATGATCACGGCATCAGAGAACCTCCTCTGGAAAGGCCCTCAGAAGTGGCGTGGTCCTTGGGCGCAGGGTGGCCCAGGGGAATCGCCTGGCGTCCACCCCCTGCTGCAGCCTCACTGCCTCCTTGCCACCTCTCCAAGCCTCCAGCCAAGCTCCCACTGTAGTCCTCTGCACTTGCTCTTCCCTCAGGTCTCTGTGTGCCTCACCCCTTTCCACCTTCTCTGCTCGGGTGTCACCTCGGCAGTGAGGTCTTGCCGGCCCCTCAGCAGACAGCTGCCTTCAGCATTCGCCGCCATCTGACCTAGCATGTCTTTGGCAGCTCTTTTTGGTTCCTGTCTATCTTCCCCGCTGCCATGGGGGATCAAATTCAGGAATCAGGTCTCCTGATTTTACAGATGTGGGGGTGTGTGATGGTCTTCCAGCGGGGTGGTGCTCTGCCTGTGTCACAGGCCGGCAGGTGGCAGAGGCCACATGGGCACTTTTTTCAGGCAGTTGCCCCTCACTCTCCAGGCAGGACACAAGTGGTCCTCCTCTTCATGGCTTAGCCATCCCTGGTTGGGAACCTGGCTGCCGGGCAGATGGTGAGTTCCTGAGGGCCCAGGGGGGTCAGCAGGGCTCAGCCCCAGGGACCTTCCCCAGCCTGGGCTCTCAGAAGCTCCTGAAAGTCCCCCTTGAGTCCTGGGCCGTGCTTGGGGAAGAAGAAATAAGGGCACAACCCGCCTTTTGTCCCACTCCTGGCACATCCTTCCGAGACGGTCTGATCTCATCTGGGCCAAGAACAAAGGTCTGAGTGTCCTTGCTGGGGACGGAGGTGGGGAGTGCCAGGCATTGAGAGGCAGCGCTATGGGCGTACCTCCTCCAGTCCAGATCCTGGCGGAGGCTGGGATGGCAATATCAGAGGGACACCACCCTGGACCAACCACACGGAAGATTTTTCCTCCCTGAGAGGCAGTCCCCCCAGAAATGGCTTCTGGCTCTGGCATTCTGCAGATGATGCTGACGCGCCAGTCCAGAGACCACACCTTGACAACCACTGTGACAGAGCAGTAGGGTTTGTAGTTCAGGACATCCGAACCTGCTCTGCAGCTGGGTGTGGTCATGTGACTAGGATCTGCCCAAGGGGCTGAAAGCAGAAGTGACACAAACAGACTTAGGGTCATGCCCTTAAAAGGAAAGGAGCAGGTTGTCCCCTTTGCTTTTCCCCTTCCTACTGCTGGTGGGGAAGCTGAAGCAGCTATCTTAGACCATGAGACGGAAGCTTGTGGAAGACAAGGCAGAGGGGCCCAGGTCCCCAGCCTTGTGGAGAGGCCGCCTCATCCTTGCTCACACTGCAGGGACCCTTCCCCTGGTCAGCCACTTCTCTGGCCTCCCCAGGGAACCAACTTTGCCCCATGACCAGGTGTGAATAAAGTCAGCTCGGGACAGAGGGTTAAGGACCGGGTGGTGTGGCAGTGGGTGGCGGCTGAAGACATTCAGCCTTGTGCTAAGGGCTTGCAGGAGGGCTGGGCCAGGGCCACAGGGGCTGATGGCGCTCTGGGGCTCCTGGTTCTGACTAAGAGGCCAAGGGACAAGGACACACAGCAGCAGGGGCGGGCAGAGCTCCGCCCTGACGGAGTCCTCTGCTTCCCGCATTCTCCCCGACTGGGCTGAGTGGCGCTGCTGACTGGCTCCTCCATCAGCACAGGGCTGCTCCCCCCCTGACACTGGGGCCCAGGGTCCAGCCCTACCTGTTTTGCTCCTGGCCACTGCTCCCTGAGAGGCTGACGTCCCCCCAGGCTCCAGGCGCATCTTCTCCAGATGTTGCTCCAGCACGGCGGTGCGTTGCTGCTCTTCCTGCAGCTTCCTCTCTGATTCCAGAAGCTTGCTGCTGCTCTCCTCCACCCTGTAATTAGACAGGAGGGCTGCCATACCCCGGGGCAGCCCAGGGTGGCCCCCGCCCCACCTGCTCAGGCTCTCAAGAGACGTGGGCACATCCTACATTAGTGGTGGTGGGACTCGTTATTTTTATTGCAATAACTTAGAAACATGCATTTAAAAATAATAGAGCTCTCTCCAAGGACTCAAAATAAAAACTCAACAGCCTCTCCACACTCCTCTTCACTCCCAATTCCTGCTCTCCAGAAGCAACCACTCACAACACTTTCAGCTGTTTCTTTGAATATTTACTGCTGTATTTCTGCAGATGCCCATGCTATTTTTAAGGTTTAAATATAATCTTTTGACTTCCTGTCATGCAACATGAGAATTTAGTTTTATTTTAGTACTCTCCCCTTACCAAACAGAATCAGCTCTCTACCTCCAGTGTAGTTATGTTACTTTTCCTTGGCTGAATTCGTATTAGATTGGCGTATTAGTTTTCTATTGCTGCTGTAACAAATTACCACAAACTTAAAACAACAGTTCTATACATCAGAAGTCCAGCAGGCTCTGTTAGTTTCTCTGTTCCAGGTTCCACAAACCCAGATCAAGGTGTTGGCTGGCCTGAACTCTTACCTGGAAGTTCTTGGGGGAATCCACTTCCAGGCTCATTCAGGTTATTGGAAGAATTCAGGACTGACAGCAGGACTGAGGCCCCTGTTCCCTGCTGGCTGTTGGCAGGGTCCCTTTCATTGTTTAAAGGCCACTTGGTTCCTCTGTCTTCAAAGCCAACCAGACACCCTTATCACACTTTGAATCTGACTTCTGCGGCATCTCTTTGACTGGCCCCAGCTGGAGAAACTTCTCAGCTTCTAAGGAAGGGCTCAGGATTAGACTGAGTCCACCCGGCGATCCAGGACAATCTTCCTGTTTTAGGGTCCGTAACGATAATTCCATCTACAAAGTCCCTTTTGCCAAATAATATAAAGTGTTCACAGGCACAAGAGCAAGGAGCAAAGGGCCCGGGGACAAAACCCTGTCTACCACGGGGGGTACGTTAGAACAGTTATTTAGACATGTGGCCGACTAATGGTTATATTTTCTTTCTTAATTGTTTGCTTTTCTTGGACTTAGTGATTGCTTTCTGTTTATTATTATTTGTTGTTGTTATTTATTATTATTTTCTATATGCCTGTCACGAATTTGTGGGCTTTAAAGATCTTGCTATTTGGTCATTTCATGTGAAAGATTTGTTTAATCTTACCGGGGCTGGGGCTAAGGCCCTTCCGGTGCCTAGGTATGGCACCAGACTTCTGTGATACTAAAGGCTCAGCTAGAAGGCCCAGACTCCCTGAAATTTAGCCCAAGCAAAGGGGTACAGACACACAGACAACTCAGAGCAGAAGCCTGGAAGTTTACAGTGTTGGAGGAAGTGGTCAAGAGGCAGCAGAAGGACGACAGTTCTGAACGATATGCGACTGCTAGCAAACCTGCCCTAATACCGCATATGGCTACTCGTACAGCTTCTTCACGCATGCTCCTTGAAACTTTATTTGCAAGAGCAAAAAACTAAAATGACCTGAAGGTCCGTCAACAGGGGAAAGAAAATGTGAATGGCGACATTCACACCATGGAACATGACGGAATGTGATGGGGTCGTGCTGTTCGACACAGTGGCTATTTAAAGTAAAACTAGTGAAAATTAAATAAAATAAAAAATTCAGTTCCTTAGTCACACTAGGCACATTTCAAGAGATCTAAAGCCACATAAAGGCTAATAGCTACTGCTTGGACAGCACAGATATAGAACATCTCCATCACCACAGAAAGTTCTACTGGACAGCACTGCTCTAGCAATGAAAAAGAATGAGGTAGAGCTATTTACAAACATGGACAGATCTCCAAATCATGGGAGTGGTTAAAGAAAGCAAATGCCATAAGAATACATACAATAGAGTACTACTTATGTAAATAAGTAATAAACCGTAGAGGATTAATGCAATAAAATACTCTAACCATAAAAGACTATATACTGACATGAAGAGAATGTCTGTGATACACTACTAAGTGAAATCAGTAGCAGAAATTGTGCATCATATATGACCTAACTTAAAAATTTATAACAAAAAATTAAAAATAAACACTAATGCTAATGACATTCAGCCGGTGAACTGAAAACAGAGGAATATGCAGCAGTTATTGACTAGTTATCTGTGGGAAAGGGGCCCTTCACTTTTTTGATACATATTTCAATAATGTCTGCAATTTGGTTTAAGTTTGTATTTCATTTGTGATGGGGAAAAAATAAAAGAAACTAACAGCAAACACCATATAAAATGCTAAAGAACTTTATGAATTATGACAAAATTTAGGGGCAACCAAACTCCTGATTCCTCCCCTTCTCCCGTGAGATGCGCCTTCCCAGCCTGATAAATGTCACCATCCCCCATGCAGGTGCCTGGCCAAGACACTGCGCGGTCACTCTTGCCTTCTCTTTCTTCCTCGCTGATTTCATCTTCCAGGTCGCCAGCAGGCCCTGCAGCTTCTCCTCCGTTGGCTCCTGCAGCTCCTTCCCACTCCTTCCCCTGGGCCTCATCTGCCGCCTGCATGATTTCAGTTTCTCAGACCAATCGGTATTCCGAGTATTCTCTTTTGACTAGTCTTCATTCTCACTGATTTCCTCCTCTTCGGCTAGGCTGATTCAGCCAGACCCTCTCTTGTCGATGGCTGTGAGTTTGATTCTAACAGCTGTCCAACAGCATGTGCGTCAACATCATGGAATTCCAAATATTTTTAAAGATTTTCCTTTTTACTTTGTAATTGATTTTCATTGTATTTCAAGAGTCTGACCAGATTAACTCAATGGCAGTGTGAAGAGTATTAAGTAGTCAAGTCATTAGTGAATGTTTTGATGTTAAAATTTTAGCTTTTGTGAGGACAATGAATACTGATAAAGAATACTCAGATGAGGAGGTCCCCCTACCCAGGAATTAATTTAATATAAATGATACAAGAACTTTATGAAGACAAACATACATAATATTATACATTATATATATGATTCTATATATAATTTGTAAAGAGCTCTTTACAGATGTAAAGAGAAAATATAAACAAATATCTGAAAAGGTATAATAATATAGATAGGTAGTTAACAGAAAAGAAGATGTAAAAGCTATAAACATGAAAAATATCCTCATCCCTGCTTTTGGTTACAGCAAAGCAGATAAAAACAATTTTATTAGTTTGACAAAAATGTTAAAGATTGATAAAACAGTGTAGGTCAGAGTTTGGGGGAAATGGTCGCAATTAAAATTATCAGTGAGAATGTAAATTGATTCATTTTAAAAGGGCAACTGGCTGTTATTTGTGAACATTTAAAATATGCATATTCTTTGATTCAGCCATTCCAAGTTTAGAAATTTATGATACCGATATACTCGACAAAAATGTATATATGCATATGCATATATATGGATATATTTTTGGGTGTGCAAAGAAAACATTTTGGAAGTTTTAACAGTTCTTTTCTATGAGGAATGGAGAACTGGAGATTGGAAAAAGAGGCATTTTGCAATAATTATACACAGAACTTCCAGTAGTGTAAGGGAGGGTTTTAAAGCCAATGTGAGGGCAAAAGATACAAATTTGGCTCCTATAAGGCAGCAAACTACAAAAGAGTTTTCTGCATAATTCTGGAAGCCTCCAAAGAGTGACTTGTCTGTGACAGGAGGACTGGGCGATGAGGATGCTTGCAGCCTGCCTGGGCCATAAGAGGGGAGGAAAGAGCTCTGCTCAGGAGAGAATTGAAACCCAAGGCGAGCTCCCATATGGCCAGGAAACCCTAAACCAACAAAATAGCATCAGGTACTGACCGGGACCAGTGAAGCCCCAAAGTTCTACAGAAACAAAAGCAGAACCGTTCTATAGGAGCACCTTCATAATCTCCAAGAAAAACAAATACTAAAGACAAGCTTACAAAAACAACACAAAAATACAAACCACATAGGGAAATAATCACAATGAAGAGGTGTCAACAGTAATGAAGAGGACAGAGCAACTTTAAAGGGACTAAATAAGTTTATTAAAAAGAGAAAAGCAAGAAATTTTAAGAACATGAGAAAGAGAACAGAAAGTTTCACATAAAAAAGAACTGTTAGAAATGGAAAATCATGGGATTGGTGAAAAAAATAGGCTTCATGGCAGATGAAGCGCCGCTGAAGAGATTCAGTGAGCTGGCAGGTAGATTTGAAGAACCCACCAAGTAACTGGCCCAAAATATTAACAAGGTTTAAATAAGAGTTGTACAGGAAAGAATAAGAAGGCCTTACATATACTAACAAGGGGTTTTACATGAAAAAAACAGGGACAACGGGAGAGATCCAGTTTACAGAGAGAAGTCCTTGGTAGCATATAGATTGAAGTCCGTGGATTGAAAAAGCACACCTTGTTCCTAATAAGTAAAATAAAATGAAATAAAAAAATAGCGAAACTTCAAAATATCAAAGACAAAGAGAGCATCTGAAAAAGTATCTAGAGAGAAAGGACATATCTACAAAGGAACAACAATCAGACTGATGGCAGATTTATTTTTTGGCAACAGTGAATGCTCAAAAACAACGGACTATCATAGCTTCCCAAGTGCGGAGAAAAAACTACCCATTTATTTAGAATTTTATGCCCAATCAAATTCTTATTAAAGAGAAAGGTATAACAAAGACTTTAAAAAATACAAAGACTCAAGAGAGTTTACCTGAACTAAAAGGATGCACTTCAGTAAGAAGGAAACTGAACCCAGAAGAAAGACTGAGACGCAAGGAGCAACAGTGAGGGAAGACATTTTTTAACATGTTGGCAAAAGCAAATGAATACTGACTGACTGTTTTTTTAAAAGATGGATTTGGAGGGTTAATTCCAGAGGGTTTAAAAAAAGAATGTGGAAGAGAAATATTAGAAAACAGTAACGTGAAAAGACACAAGCAGGAAAATCAGAGGGCAAACATTCTAAACTTACTCTGTTGCTCGAAGTGACAATGAAAAAGCCCACTGACTTTAGACTTGCTGTGTTTTATACTAAAAATAAAGGATACCGCTAAAGAATATGGAGATAGAATGTAGAGAAGAGAGGAAATTAAAACTTGATCTAGCCAACATAAGGAAGAAGAATGGGGAAAAGGGAGCAAAGAAAAATTATGGCAAACAGAAAATATTAAGGTGATCAAAATATTTCCAAATACTACAAAAATGAAAATGATTTAAACTCTACTATTCAAACACAAATTTTCGAATTGAATTTAAAGCTCTACGTGTTTTTAAAAGAGACATATTTAGTGACCTCTGTCATGGCAGATTAACCAGACTAGCCCCTCCCATTGTAAACAACTAGGAAAATAGGTAACATATAATACATTTTCTTCAGACACTGAACAACAGGATAACAGGACAACAGACACTGGACACTGGACACAGGCCTTGAGAGAAGGGAAACAAACGACACAGGCTCTACATTGCTTTCAGCCCAAGGGCCTTGAAGGGAGGGGGTCCTGAGCAGAGCACAGCAGTCTGACTGGGGTAGGGTCACCAGACTGGGGGTTGCTGGGTGGAGCTGAAGTAGCTGGAATTGGTAGGGCAGAGTAGGAGAGGGGGAAGCTATGCAGAGAAAGAACTCCCTTGGTGAAGACAGGAATGGACTGTCCAGATAAAGAAAGGTGTAAATACTGAGGATCTCTTTGCAAGGAAGATCCTGTACTTTGGGGTGAGAAATTCAGATAGGTTTGGAAGGATCTGGGTAAAGAGGGGGTCTGAGACCCCTTGCTAGAGCCCAGGGAGATAGCAACGTCCCAGAGTAGAAAAAGCCATATGTCTTGGCTAATGGGCTCCAGAGAGCTTCCGTATACCCTAAGATGACACATACCAGCTGAGAGGCAGTCACTCGTGTGACTCTGAGAAGCACCTCCTTAAATTTGGTGCCCTAGGTGCCTCGCTGGTCCCACGCTAATCCCAGCGCTGCATGGAGAGGCCTGGGAGATGGGACACCACATGGAGAGAGAGGCCACGTAGAGGAGAATGAGGCACCTTGCAGAGCTTCCAGCTGAATGGGACCCTGTGAGTGACCCTTGCTAGCACTAAGTGGGGCAACACACGGAATCACGAGGAGGAACAGAGCCCTGCACAGGAGGCTGCTCACTTTGGGATGACTTGTTACACGGCAAGAGATGACTGAGTCACCTCGGTTCACAAAACCCCCAAACTCAGGGGCTACTCAAGGGAAATGGGAGAGAAAGCCTAAACTGAGTATGTTTCTCCCACTTGATTGATTAGGGGCTTTATACTATCCATTACATTTCCATTACAGAAAAAGAATTAATGTTACTTTTCTCATATACCTGAGTATGTCTGAGATTCATATTCTATGTACTACGTGGAAAGAAAACGATTAAAGCCGATCACTTCTCACTGCATTGGCGGTGGCCATCCGCTGGCCACTCCCCAGCACCCCAAACTCCTTTGGTGATAGTACTCCATTTCCCCTTTGGCAGATCACACCCCTTCCATCCGGGGAGCACCTGGATGTACTTCCATCAAGGCGCCTTGCCAGTGTCCAGGCATGGACCTGTGAGAAAACCGGGGACCCACTGGTGCAAGACCTGAAAGCCACCGGGCCATGTCATTCTGTGGCCCAGGAGAGGCCAACCAAGGGCTCCTGCTACCAAGACTCCCTGGTCTTTTTGGGCTCCTCTCCTGCCCTGCACTTGGGAGTCAGCCAGCACCTCCCCAAATCTGCCATTCCCTTAACTTAGCCAGAACTGGTTTCTATTGTCTGTCACCAGAGAGTCCTGACTGACATGCCCTGTTAGGGCAGAATCTCAGTAATGTCCTTTATATTTTCCAGTGTGGAGATCACATGGCCTGGGCACCTGCAATTCTTGCCAGAAGGGTCACTTGAGCAACACTGATTTATCTGATTTGGAAATCTGTCAACAGCCCCTTGGAGAGAACCATACCTCCTGGTCCGTTGCCTCAGGCCACATGCTTCCCTTCCCCGCCCTACAGACGTCTCAGCTTTCCAGCTATCAGGGCCTCTGTTGCTCTTTATAATTCCAGATGTCAGTCTAGCCTGTGTCTCCTTCCCACCACGCCCTCCAACAGCACCAAGTACAGTCACCACAGATTTAAACTACTGGGGTGGCTGATCTGATTGAATTAACCACTCCAGAGAGCCTCTCCCTGGAGACTCCCACCTCATGCCTACATGCACGCAACAATCGTACTGGGTGCACACAGGATAGGGCAAGCCACAAGTGTGATGACAGAGCTCCAAGGCTGCGGCACTTGGTGGGCACATGAGGTGTGGCTGTGAATACCACGGGCCAGCACGGTGGGAGCCAAACTTTCCAGGAAGGCAGACCCACCCGTGGATGAGACTTGGCCCCTAAGAGGGGTAACCCTGTGCCAGGCTGTCCCCCAGCCCACAGAAACCCACAGGAGTGTGACCCTGGGTGCCATGTGTTACCGTTTCTGCAGGACAGAGACAAACTCGGTGAGCCGGTCCCGCTCCACCTCAGTGGCCTGCCAGAGGGCCTTGAACTCTGTCACCTGTGTCTGCCAGTCTTTTTGTTCTGGGGAGTCCGAGAACCTGGGGACCAGGGTCGGGGGCAGAGGTCATTGAAGGAGTTACCTGAAGACATAATTACCACTGTGATGCTGCAAAGGCCTGGAAGGACCTGCGTGGTCCCCAGAGGCAGCCAGACAGAGGAAGCGACCCCATCCCTCCCCTCAGCCCAGCATTCCAAGCCTGCTGAAGTCTCCAGACCTCACTTACCAGCTCCACAGCCAGACCCACCACTACGACAGTTGTATCAGCGCCTCTGTCCATCTAATCCCTGTAGGGCCCGGAATTAGGCTGCTTGCTGTGGAAGTTGGCTCTTGAAGACCTGGTATGTCCTGGGTACCTGTGTGGCCTGGGACCTGACCGTTCTGCCCAATGCCAGCTGCGCCTGGCCTCTAGCTCCCTGCCCTGGCCCTCCTGTTTCTCCTGGCTTAGTGCCAGCCTAGCCCACTTCCTTGGAGCCTGGACACTGGGCCTTGTGACTTGTTCAGTATTTTCCAGCCCTGATCTAGCCCATCAATGCTTCTCTCCTTTCGACCGGGCCTGCCTGCCGGCCCCTTCCCTGCCAGCTGGGGTCAGGACAGAAGGTGAGCTCTGCCCCCACCCAAACACCCCAGAGCCCATGTGCGAGTCCCGTGCTGCTTTCCCAGTGAGCCCCTGGTAACCCTAGACTTGCTCTGCTAGCATCCCAGGGCACGGGGAGGGCGGGGCTGGAGCCCGGAGCCCAGAGGCTGGCTCTGTGGTCTCTGCAGGTCCCTTCCCCGTCTGGATCACAGGCCTCCCTTGAACAGTGAAGGGGCTGGTGGCGTAGGGCCCTGAGCACTGTAGAGCCCTCTGGGTTCTGCCTCCTACGCGTACTCTCCAGGCCTCGCTGCTTGAAGTGTGGCCTCTGAATCAGCGGCTGGTTCACCCTGGGGCTTGTTGGAGAGGCAGGCTCCCGGTCTCTAGCCCAGACCTGCTGAATCTGAGCCTGTGTGCGACCTGGCAGATCTCCAGGTCGTCTGTGCACGCTGCAGGTTGGAGAGCCCTGCTTTAGTCATCTCCACGACTGTCACAGGGAGGGGGCTCACAGGAGGAGTGGCCTGTCCCCTCCACCTCGCCCTACTCCCAGCACTTTATCAGAGTCGCCATTGCTGCCCTGATAGATACACTTCCGGGGTCCCTCCCACTCCACAAATGCCTGTCTTGCTGCTGATGGGAAGGGCCTGTAAGCCCCGTGAGGGTGTGGCTCACATGTGGCTGGGTGAGTATTTGTGTGTCAGAACCAGCGGTCAGATAGCCGAGAAGCACACCAGTTCCTACATCCCTGTGGAGTTCAAAGGTCACAGCCACATGGGCCTGGAAGGAACCTTGAGGGGTCATCTTGTCCATCTTCTTGTGGCCACTACTGTGACTAAAACCTTCAAGAGACAGAGGTTGTCCATTCTCCCTCCCACCTTTGGAAGTGTGGCAGATGCCCCTGTGACCCAGGCTGATGGGTGGAGCAGCTGCAGGGCTGCCCGTGGCCCAAGGTCCTTGTGCTGCCAAATGTCAGGCCAAAAGCGTCTCAGGCACTTGCTTCTTGGGAAACAGCACCTCAGAGAGGACCAGTTTGCCGGGAACCACACCGCAGCAAGTCAAACAAGAGACCAGGGCCACTCAGAGGCTTTGACAAGAACGGGGGTGACCTGCCTGAGGGGTGGGATTGGGGACTGACAGCCCGAGCATGGCTCCAGCGGATAGTGGGCAGGACTCGGGCAGGGCTCAGAGGCAGGACAAAGCCACCATTTATCGGTGAGCTGGCAGGAAGAACAAAGGGCCCACTTAAGCCAAAGGCTTGAATCTGAAAACAAAGAGGGGTCCAGAGAACTGAGGGAGTGTCAGTGGCTTAAATTGGGAACTGATACGATATGAAATTCTCCCACTAAAGACTGATTCTCAATGGGCAAGAGTAGGCGATAGAGGAGCCGGGCTTTAGACCCTGCAAGATGCCGTGTGTTGACTCTGGGGTAGCAGAAAGGAACACTAGATTGAATCAGAGGCCAAGACTCTAGTTCTGAGGCTACCTGCTCTATTACCTTGGACAAGGCACTGGACTTCCCTGACCCTCTGCGTCCTATGTAACCTTGGAAGAGTCACTGGAAATTTCCTCTCCTTTGAATGGTATGGCAGTACTGGCTGAGCAATCAAAGACAGGAAGGACTGTGAGAGCTGGGGTGTTCTGGGTTCATACCTGGGTGAAGACGTGTGAGGACTGGGCAGGGAAGGCCGTGTAAGAACAGATTCCACCAGAGTATGGCCCAGGCTGGTCACAGAGCTGTGTGGAGGCAGAGGGGCTCATCACCCTGGGAAGGCAGACAGGGCCCCACTGGGCCTTATCTCTGCATGTGCCCCGCTGGAAGGGGAGCAGGGACCAGCAGGGACCAGCAGGGATCTGGGGAGCCCAAGGCAGTGGCCAGTGATGGCCCTCGCAGCAGCCCTGCCTGGGCAGCTCTGCGGATTTCCTGCCCTTCTCTCCAGAACTCCTGCTTACTCAAAACGAGACAGAACAGGAGACAGAGCCTTGGACAGCCCAACACGGGTTTGTTCGAGGATCCCAGGAGCAGGGGCATTTTGAGGCCAGCTTGGAGAGGATATCACAGGGAGCTGCAACAAAACAGCCCTGCAGCAACTGGCTCTCATGGGAATGCGGCTAATGGACTATGAGAGGCCCAGGTAGTAAAAGGACAATGCCATAGTCATCTTAAAATTGCACCATGGCTTCCCATCAGAGGCAGCCTTTCTTCTGAATAATTAATATTCACTTTCCTACCCTTCTATCCCATTTTTTTCTTACCGAGAAGATCCAACCTTGCCAAAGTGATCGCCTGCTGAGGCTGGGGACTTGTTCAGGCCTGGGTCCTCCAGGAACTTGGTGAAGGTGGGGTTGACCTCAGGCCCACTGGACCCCTCACCCACTCCTTTATTCTGAAGATACTGCAGGGAACAAACACGGGTTCCGTGTTCAGGGCTTCAGTTCAGAGGCCTGCAGAAGGCAGGAGGGGGCCTTGGCCTGACTTTGGGGCTTTTAGGAATATGAAAGAGGCTTTTTTTCAGGAGTGAAAAGCCAGGCCTCTTTGGCTGCAGGCACCCCTTGCATGATAATGACATCTAATAATGCCTCTCTTCAGAAAGGGAGCTACATGGTGTGAGGTGGTGAGGGCCAGGAGCTTCTACATTCGGATCTCAAAGGGAAGTGCATGTCCTTTGATGCGGGCCCCATCAGAGACTGACATCTTTGTGCGGGCCCCCCTCTCTGGGCAGCCCGTCTGCACATGGGTGGATGCCAGGTGTGACTTGAGGCCATTTGCCTTTGTCAAATGGAGACACTTTGACCTTCCTGACACCCAGAGCCAGAGAGGCTGGCAGGACTTCAGCAAAGGCCAGCAGCCTCGAGCTTCTCTCTTCTGGACAGCTGGTGAGGCCAGGCTGAGGAAGGAACACTGGAGGGCTCCCAGCAGGCAGGCAGGCCGCCCTTGAAGGGTAGGCAGTTGGGGTGAGCTCTAACACCCTGGTGTGTCCCCCAGCCCCACCCATGATGAGAAAACTCGCAGTGTATGTCAGCTTGTCTGCTGGGTGACACTGGCCCCAGTCGGCAAGGATCAGTCTTGTGTGTGCCAGGCGCCAGGACAGCGGTGAGGCGAAGAAGCTGGCCTGTGCCCATTGCTCCTTCAGACTTCACGCCACAGGAGAGAGCAGGGTGAGGACGGCAAGGCACTGCCCCCCTGACGGCCACACACACTCTGTGCCCAGGCCTTCCTCATGCCCCTGGCCTCTCCCTCAGCCTCGGGGGCTTCAGCATTTTCTACCACAGTCAACCCTGTGGCTGCCCTGGCCTCTGGAGACAGACAGCAGCAGGACAAACCACCAACACCAGCCTGAGGCTGGGGACTAGGCGCCTGTTCCTGGGCTCCCACGGATCCCTGGGACAAAGGGCAGGGCTGCTCTGTGGCAAGCGTTTGTCTGTACCATTCAAGCTGGCTGTGAGGCGCCTGTCAAGGAATCCTTCCCTCCAGAGGCCACCAGATGCCCTCCTCTCTGAGCACCACTGCCACCACCACCGCAGAAGGGAGGCCCAGAGAGCCCACGGCACCTGACTCCTAGCAGCCCAGGCCGTGCCCTCACGCCAGCTGCCAAGGCACAGTGCTTTCAGGAGCTCCCTCGTCCAGGACTACCGAGCCTCTACCACGTTCTCCGTCCTGTGCCAGGCACTGAGGCACCATGGGGTGTGGCCCCTCAAGGAGAAAACAGGGAAATGACCACATCTGGCTTGGGGATGCACAGGGAGTAAGGAGAGTGCCCAGGAGGGGCACGTAGCACAGAATGGACACTCTTTTGCTTCCTTTCATGACTAGATAAGACCCAATGGCTGAGGGCAGTTGGCCAGGCAGAGGCAGTGGGGGAGGAGAGGGAAGGGATGTGCTTCAGGCCTGAGGTAGAGAGAAAGCAGGGCCATGTGAGGAGCTGAATGGTGTCCATGTGGCCAGAGTGTCAGGGAAAGGGAGGGGCGAAGAGAAGGTCCAGGAGCGGTGGCAGCAAGGGCTAGTTGCATGGTGCTCTGCAAGCTAGATGAAGGAGTATGACTTCCCTCCTGCCATCCTGCTGCCTGGGATGTGGCTGTAAAGGCTGGCATTGTCGCTACCATCTTGGATAATTAGGATGCAGGCCGCAGCTGGGGAGGGAGAGGTGCACTGAAAGGAACCGGGACCTTTGAGGACTCGGTGAGGTGGAGAGTGATGGGGAGGCTTTACACAGAGCAAGGAGACAATCAGGTTTGTACATTAGAGAGGAAAGGCGTGTGCAGAATGGGCTGGGGAGTCAGATGCAGCTGGGAGGCCAGATGGAAGCAGGGCCAAGGTCGAGCCAAGTGGAATGTGGTATGGTCTGAGTGAAGGCAGGTGGAAAGAAGGGGAAGCTGCTGGGATTTCTCTGTGGTTGGACTTGCATGGAAACGGATGCAGGCCATGCCAGCATCTACTCACCTGCAGACTGAGCTGCCCAATCTCCAACTCCAGCTGCCACACCTTGGCCTCCCGCTCAGCCGCCATGGCCCGCAGCTGGGCGACAAGGCTGCTGCTCCGCTGAGCCTCGTTGTTGAGCTGCTGGTCCAGGTGGTGCTGGGATGCCCGTGCCTTTTCCTCCTGCAGACTCAGGCTGCTCAGAATCTCCTGCAGCTTCTTCAGCTGGTCCTGGGGGCCAAGCAGGAGGGTGGGCAAGGGTTAGCCATGGCCGCTGGGCAAGACAGGGTAAGAGAAGACTGCCTCCCCCCACACCATTTCCTGCCCCTATAGGGACTTAACGGTGGGACACTCCCTGTTCCCTTGAGGAGCAGGAGGAACACCATCCTCACCTGCCCTCGGTTTGGTGTGTGTGTTGAGGGGTCAACCAGGCAGGTGGGGACCATGCCCCTTTCCTGTATTCAACTTCCTTCTCTTGAGATCAGGGCTGAGAAAGATATACAAGGGGCTCTCAGGACGACAGAAAGCTCAGATGGTGGCCCCTTAGCCAGTGGGGGAGACATGTGGGTGAAAAGAAGCCCTGTCCACTCTGCTGGAAGACTGCCCTCAGGGCAGTACCTGGATCTTTTGCCAGGGATCCTATAGCACTGGACTGAGGCCCCTTACACTGGAGATGCCCCCAGGAGACTACTGGGGTGGAGGCTTCCTGCCTGGGACCAGCAGGAAGGACCGTGTGGGTGATGTGGGACAGGTGGGGCTGCTGTCCTCAGCTCACAGCAGAAGAAACTGAGGCCTTGAGAGCTCAAGGGCACGCTTCTGGTGAATGGCAGGACTGGGGGCTGGTCTGTGGCTCTCATCATGCCATCTCTTCATGACAAAAAATGGCGGCATATAGGGACCTTTGACGACATCCAGCCCCATGCCTTATTTAAAAACTGGGACCTGAGGCTCAGAAAGGGGAAGCAACTGGCCTAGAATTTCACAGGCAGGTATCAACAGAGGCAGGCCTAGATTTCAGGTCTTCTGGGCTCGGTATGGGGAAATTCCTATGGACTAAGGTAGTGCCAGAGCCAGGACTGGTCCCTCGTGCAGCCGAACCTGGCATGACTGCCCCCGGCGCCCGCGGGCACAACCTGGAACGTGGGGACCAAATCCTGGAGAGACAAGACCCGGCTAGGGTCAGGAAAGCAGTGTGATCTGGCTAACGAAGGAAGGTGTTACAGTCACGTAACACTGATTTCAACTCAGTTGTATCGTCTCAGATGATTTAGCTAACTAATTGGAGTCTTAGTTTCGCCATCCGTAAAATGGGCTTATAAGATCCTAAGGGTTGTCTTGGTGACTAACTATTAAAAGCCACACCCCAAGTGCCCGGGGCGGGGTGCGGGGGGCTCCTGTTATCACAACAAAAGATTTTGCTGGCCCCTCAGTTGTCCCTGCCATTCCTTGATGAAAAATAACCCAGGGTGTGATCCCATCTCCTTCCCCTTCTCCACTTCTTCCTCTCTCTGGGTCCACACACCCAGTGACTTGTGTACAGCTGGGCCACATCACAGCCACATCCCTCTGTGCATGCTTGGGTGGCCTCAGAGTTGCTCCCATCCCCATGCTGGGGTGCGGGCCCAGGGCCTCTTGGAGGCAGTGGGCTTCTGGGTCATGCAGGTGGCATGCCGGGGCAAGTGAGGGCTCACCCTGACCTGGCTGGGTCACACTTGTGGGCAATGGGGACCATGCTCTGCCCGGTGTGCAGGGAGCCTTTCGTACCACAAGGGCGTCGATGAGCTCGTCGTCATGCCTGCCCTTCTCCACAAGGGTCCCCATCTGACTCCTGAGGGTCTTCAATTCGCTTGACAGCACCTTGTTCCGGGACCTCGTGCCCTCAGCCTTCCTTTTCAGCTCTTCAAGCTCTCTCTGGAGGGCATCCCGCTCACCCACAAGCTTCTGTAATCAGAACGTGCAGTCGTGGGCAGCGGGGCTGAGTGGGACCTCAGCCACATCTGGTCTCTCACTCCCACTTACGGGTGAAGCCCAGAGAGGGGAGGGGACTTGCTGAGGAGCCAGCCCAACAGAGCAGGGGCCCTGGCTCCCAGCCCGTGCCTCTCAGGTGTCAGGCGGGCCGGCAGCCTCCTGTCCTTGTCTGAGCACTTGGCACATGACACTAATTAATGACAGCGCTCCTCCCTCAGCCCGAGAACACAGGGGGTCCAAGCAGCTGCTTCTGCTCTGCCAGGGTCAAGCACTGGCCAACTCTGGCATGTCTTCCAGACAGCATGGCTGGCCCCACCCCTCAATCCCTGCTTGAGCTAGGGAGACGAGAAAAGCCATGCTTTAGTACACGCTCAGCCTAGGGTTCCTCCCACCAAGAGCTAGAGTGTGAGGGACGTCCGCCCACCACTCCGTTCTCTCACTTCCTCCACCACGTCCAGCACATCAGCCCAGACGGCACCTCGGCTTGGCCAGCTACAGACGGAAACGCAGGTACTGCACGTGCTTTCAGAGTCTTTCATTCATTCATTCTCAAATATTTCCTGAGAGCCCACTATGGGTTTGGCGTTGGTATAGGTGCTGGGGATACAGCAGAGGCCAAAACAGAAGACAGAACCTTTGTCTCCAGGGAGCTGACCTCCTCATGGGGGAGGCAGGTGTCCAATGGTGTCAGGTGCTAACTGGAAAGTGGGGGAAGGAAAGGGGAGACAATGGCACGGTCAAGGACGGCCTCCCTGTAGAGGTGGCACCGGAGCAGGCTGAAGGAGATGAGCAAAGGCACATGTGTGAGTGAGGTGCAGAGCCAGATCCGGGCAGCCCTCAGAGCCAAGAGTGAGACACCAAGGAGGGTTTGGGGCCATGGGTGACATGATCCGATTTGGTCTTGAGGGTTAATTAGCACTGGAAAAGTATTTTCGGATCCTTGATGAAGTGAATCATAGAAATGAGAAATAGTAAGAGATCATGACTTTACAAGACCACAGCTCTTTCAGGAGGGCAGCCGTCGTTCACCTCCTGCTCTGCTGTCTGCACACGCCAGGCTGGCAGAGGAAATGCACACAGGAAATCATTTCCTTCTACCTGCACTGTGGCTTATGGTTGGGCCAGCAATTCCAACCCATTCTGTTCTGTGTGAATTTTAAGTCTGAGCTAGGTGCACCTCGAAGTCAACATTTTCAAATCTCAACTCCCATCTCCCTTGGGTCCACTCCCTGCCTCCCCTTTCCACCTGCTGTACTCACTGGAAGTCCTTCATAATTCTTCCCATTCCTCGCCCCTTGCACATCTGTTCATGGAGCCCTATAAAGCTGACTCTCAATGTCCCAGGTGTCTAGCCTTTGTCTTGGGGCAGGTCTTCAGTCACGTCTCCAGTGGATTATTGCTTCTGCCTTCCATGTCTCCTCTAACCCCAGCCCCTCCCCACAAAATGCATAGCCAGCCATGTCCCTCCACAGCTTAAAACCCTTTGGGGATTCTCTATTGCCTTCTATATAAAACACCCAAATCCCTGGCTGGCACACAAAGTCCAGCAGGACTTGGCCCTGCCTACCTTTCCAGTCTCACTGTTCCCCTTCTCACATCTGATGGTCTAGAGTGCTGGGAGGGACAATATGGCAATGGGTACAACATTCCCGGCGCAGGGCCTAGCCCTAAGTTGCATCCCAAATAGAAGTCTCCCAGTGGAAAGGTAAGGCCTCACTGTTAGGAAGCCCATTGCCAGAGCCACTGAAGTTGGTCTGTTCGGCCTGCCAGCACCTCTTCTGGTTTCTTCCTCTACTTTCTTTGAGAAAGCCTCTACTCAGCACTCTCAGGACACATCTCAGACGGCTGGCTCAGCCCCAGATCTAGGGGCAGGTATCTGAAGCTTAACCAGGTGAAGCATCCTGTAACCTGAACCACAGAAAATGGATCGTGGATGGCAATGGCCTAAGCTTGGCTGCCGACACTCAGTTCTGGGACTTTGCTGGAATCACTGGGAAAGAGGAATCCCCTGACTGTGGGGGATGGGTTGGAGGAAGCTGGGGCTACCAGGAGTCCCAGTGGAACAGAGTGAAGCCAGTCCGGAAGAAAGTGGTGCTAAGATCAAATCCCCAGATCTCTGGGTCCATCTGTGCTTGAAGCTAGGCCACTCTAAACTGTTCCTCTACATGGGCCAATACATTCCCTTTGTGGCATAAGCCTGGTAGAGGTTGGCTTCGGACACCCCCAGTACAGCCAGGGAGATGCAGCACATGGTGCTGATAGCAGCCTGCCCACCTCTTTCACCAGCCTGGCGCTGTCCTCCTTTAAGCCCCAACTAACCCTATTACACCTCCAGGGTTATGACCCTCTCCCTCTCCTTCCACGATGAAAGTTTAAGGTCCAGCATCTCCAAGCAGCCAGGATGGAGCCACCCAAAGTCCGCGGCATGGGCTGGGGGTGAGGTCCCAGTCAGGCCCCTCTAGCTGGGCCAACAAGATGCAAGGGCCGCGTGCAAAGGTGGCCCAGGCCCCAGGTACCTCCCGCCCCTCAGGGCTCAGAGCTTCTGACCACATGGGCCTCAGAGCACCCTCAGGGGCAGTCAGGGTCTCCCGGTCCCACGTGCCCAGCCGACTTCCCCCTGGGCGGGCTTTACCTCCCAGCCTTGCTGTTTGTCCCTTTCCAGGCCGCGGATCCTCAGGAGGTTTTTCTCCTGTGCTGACAGCTTCCTTGGGTCTGGACAGGCCGACAGTGCATCACTGGTTGTCCCCGGAGACCGGCTCCGGGTCTGTCCCAGCTGCTTCTCAAGCTCTTGAACCTGATGGTGTTAAACCTCGTCATTTCACAATGGGTCTGCACTCACAGACATAGCCCTTCCGAGGGGATGCCCGTAGACAGAGGACACCACAGTTCCACACGGATGTGGAAGCCCCATATGAGGGCTATTGGGGCACGGGGGGCATCTGAGGTGGCATCTTGGGCAAAACAGGGGAGAACACTGCGGAGATTAGACCTTGGGGTGAGAAAAGTCACCCCGTCTCTGAGGGGCTGTCGGGGCTCAGGAGTGGATGCGTGTCTCCAGGAGCCCCGGCGGGAAAGGAGGGGGGTCTCAGTGCAGTGCAGGGAAGGACTCTCTGGCAAACAGACCACCCACGACGGCTGGGCTCCTTAGGAGGCCACAGGTTCCTGGCCATCTGCACAAGATACTATAGAGGGAGGGCAGGGTTTGAGAGCTGAGAGACCAGCTCAAAGCCTCACAGTTGTGTGACTGTGCACAGGTTGCCTAATCTCTCTGAATCTCAGTAATACTTTTTTTGGAGACTTTTCCCCTTGTTTTTGGCATCAAGGATCCCACAGGAGACCCTGAGGATGAAAGCCCCCCCAGGAACTGCAAGCCTGAATCACCGGGGATGGAGGCAATGTGTCTTGCAAACAGTGGAAGTTAAACACTTTCTCGTATGATTCTAGATTGGAAGGCAAAAAAGGAGAATAACCACAGCTAATCTGTGCACATGCCAGGCACTGTGTAGAGCATTTTATACCTACTCAGTCGTTCAGTCCTGCCAACAACCCTGTGAGGTACGTACTATTATTACCCGCAGACGACAGACGAGGAAACCAAGGAGGCACAGACACATGAAGCCACTTGCCCAAGGCCGTTCGCCTGGGGAGTGGAGGGCTGGGATTTGATTCCAAGCCTTCTGGCTTGGGAGCCCTGGCTTGTAGCCTCTAGGGGTGCTCCAGAAAATTTAGAACATAGAGAGGAGACAAGGGTAAGTTTTTATTAGGTAATTAAAAGTTTTAAAAGTCTACAAGCATCTGGACAAAACTGGAGAAAGCCTGTAAGTACAATAGTCATGCAAATTTACATGAACTAGGGAAAAATATGCGTAGAGTAAAATAAATCAAAGCGTTTGGCATTTGTTGAGTGCCAGTTCCTGGCATATAGTGTTACATAAGTGCTTGTTCATTATGTAACAAATTAAAATCAAGGTGGTTGGGGAAAATGTAACACAATAGCCCTGCAAATGCACTCTACAGTACCTCAAGGCCTTTTATGGGTTTTGTGTCTCTAATGTGGGTCAGTGTGGGCCAGTCTGGGGCATTGCAAGCCCTTTGCTCAGGGTGAGGAGAAGCTCACTCACCTTACTCTGCAAAACAAGGATCTGCTGAGCCCGGCCCCTCCAGGTCCCTGGTGAGGACAGAAGCTGCTGTACATTCACATCTTCTCCAACTTCACTGACCAAAACCTGAAAAAGATGAGGCCTTCAGTGTGGCCAGGAGAAAGGGCCCCAGCAGAGCCCTCTGCACACTGCTGTGCCCTCAGAAGCAGTGCTGGGTGCGTGGGACTCCCGGGGCCCGCAGCCTCTGCCCCACAGCCTTCCTCCTGCCCAAGCACTCCCAGTGTTTCTTAGCGATGCTTAGAGCAGATGAGGAACTGCTGACAATGCCTGGGTGACACGCCTCGCTCTTGACATACTCTGGAAGGGGCAGCCACAAAGCGGTCCCAAGCCCGCTTCCTTTATTTGTTCGCCATCGCCTAGAACCCAGAGTGTCCTGGAGGGCTACAGGAGGCATGCCACCGCAGGGCCTCACCCTCTGTGAAAGGCCACGAGGGACGCTGTGGCTGCAGCTTGGGGAAGGGTTGGTTCCAGAAGGGCCCAGCTCTGTAGCTGTTGAAGGGCGGTGTTCAGGCCCCACCTTCAGGCTTTGAGGTGGAAACCAAACCCTCCAGCTTGTGCCCTGTGCCCCTCTGAAGCCTGTCATGGAAACCCAATCTAGTGTACTGAGTCTCTTGACCTTGTTTCCACAATAGAACAGTGTTTTGGAAATCTTGGACTGCCTGAGCGATTCCAGCAGGGAAGACAAATGCCAGAGAATTCATTGTGTAAATAAAAATAAATAACGAACCAGCTGGGCCTGCATCCCAAGTCTCAGTGTTTTCCTTTGAAAGGGGCCTTTAATACACATACAACCTATTCATTTTCTAATATTACAGACAGCAGAGGGAGGAGGCAGGTCTTGGCAGGCTTCCAAGTCCAAGGTGGCTTATTAAGGACAGAACAGGATCCACTGGGGCACACATAGCACAAAGCAATTTTAAAGGACTCTCCCTGGGTAAATAACAGTGTCCTCCTCTGGCCAAGGCCGGTGGGCACCACAGAGTACATATGCAGGGCCCCTTGGGCAGCCCGCAACCACTCACCATGGTCTGTATCAAAGGCTGTTGGAAGGAAGTCACCGGACCCAGAGCCTCACCCAGAGCAAGCAGCGTGATGCCCATGGGGCCAAGCACACACTGCTCCTGAATGAAACCATCGTCCCAGCCACACTCTTCCCAGTCCCAGCCATACAAGAAGACCTGACCCCTGGCTCTGTCCTACCTTCTGGGCCATCCGGAGCTCCTGCTTCACAGACTGGATCTGGTTGCGGAGGTCACTCATCTTCAGATTTGTGGCCGCCAGCTTGTCCTGCAAGACCTTCACCTCTGGGGTCTCCAACTGGTGCAAGGACAGGAGGGAAGGCAGTCACCTGATGCTCAAATAGTAATAATACCAGAGCTTCCACTTATCCAGGTATGTGTCAGGCACTGTACTCCATTGCTCAACATAGAGCAACTCATTTAATCCTCACAAACCCCCATGAGGTAGGTTCTGTTGTCAGCCCCTTATACACACAAAGCAGAAGCTGGTGGAGGGTAAGGCCCTTGGCTTGGGGTACCTGGTGGGAAAGGTGGAGTGTGGCTTTGCATCCTGGCAGCCCAACTCTGGGGGCTGAGCTTTTGTGCAGTATTATACTCATGCAGATGCATGCAGTGGCCGCAGAGGTGGAGAATTTGGAGGTGGCCTGCAGTTCCACAGATCGCAGACCCTTCCTAGGCGGGAAATCTCTCTGCCGCACATCACAGTGACACCATCCTTGGGCTACAGAGGGAACCAGTTCATCCAGAGGCAACTCCAGCTTGGCAGGTGGGCTACAACCATCCTCACTCAGGGCTTCCCTCTCCTGGAACCATCAGCCTGGGACTTGGATGGGCTTCCTTCCCTGGCAATGAGTCCACTGAACAGAAATAAGGACCCGGCTTAATCCCCAAACTGTCCATTTCTGTGTCTTGAGGAACTGCAGCAACATGAAAACTCTGCCTATTGGAACTCTTAGCAATGTCTTTAAAAAAAATAATGTTTGATTTAAACTATTTGGATATAAATTTTTCTCAAATGTGCTGCCCACTTCCCTGTCTTCAGAAGTTTGGCATTAAAGGGACTCCAAGGTCAGCCTATTCAAACCTCTTCCATGAGGGACAGAAATAAGGTCCAGAGAGGGGAAGCAACTTGTGCTCGGGCACATAGCTGCCTGGGGTTGACATAAGTGGGATCAGAAGCCTGATCCTTCCTCTGAACTAGCAGACGGTCCCACTCCAAGCTGCTGCTGACGCCTGGGCACCACGGCAGCAGGACCGCTGGTGGGTGTGCTGAGCGTCCGTCAGCAGCAGCGCTGAGGCCATCTGCTCCTGCCCTAGCAGACCGGGGGGCTGGGCTTCTGGGAAGCAGGGCAACGGTGGCCAGCTGCTTTTTCCCTAGTGGGCACAGACAGAATCTCCTGTGAACGCCAGAGCCAGCCAGGGAGGGTCTGGGACCTGCCTCGGACCCCAGAGACTCCAGACAGCCCAGCTGAGAACCACTCATCAGGAAACTGGACGCACAGTCCAGAAAGCCTGACCTCATCTGGTTTCCTCATCTGTGGAATGGGTAAAAAATGCCTCTCCATCCTGCTTCCTCACAGCACCACCATGAGGCCAGATAGGATAACCAATGAGAGCAGTATTTGTAAACTGAGTGGATATAAAACACAAACGTGTCTTTTTAAAAAAACATCTATCTGAGTTTGTATACATTCCTTCGTCCGGCCACATGCTGTCTCCCCCCACGCCAGGCTGTGCACTTGCCCCCTGCCCGTCAGGCTCTGGTGCTGTGAGTCCCACGGGCTCTGATGGGTGGTGGTGGTCCAGGAGCTGGGGGAGTATATGAGCTTCCCACACGACTGCTGTGGCCTGCTGGTGTCACGGCAAGAGCACACAGATTGGACATGGATTAGAACCCAGGCAATGGGACACCCCCTCCAAGCCTTGTTTCCTCCTCTGTCAAATGAGGGTATATAATAACGCCTGTAAAGGAGGCTGTGTGGAGCAGATTTTGACAGAGGGCAATGCTGGGGCTGCCAAGCCCGGCTTGGGTGGGCAGTTGGTACAGGAGGCTGAGACTTTAAAAAAAATAATGTTTGATTTAAACTATTTGGATATAAATTTTTCTCAAATGTGCTGCCCACTTCCCTGTCTTCAGAAGTTTGGCATTAAAGGGACTCCAAGGTCAGCCTATTCAAACCTCTTCCATGAGGGACAGAAATAAGGTCCAGAGAGGGGAAGCAACTGTGAAGACTCAGCCCATGTGCATGAGCAGCCATTCCCTGCAGTGCCCCCAACCCCCGGAGCCTGGCCACTCTTCCAGGCCCAGTCCTCCCTCCTGGACAGCTGGGCCAACCCTCTCTCCCTGCCATTTCAGAGCTGCTTCTGCCCAGGGTGAAGTCCTCCAGCCTTTCTGGGGGACTTAGAGGTTGGCATAACCCTTTCCCACTGTGGACTACATTCCTTGAGGGAACAGCTGAAATGCAGCCCATGGGGGGGCAGACCATGCCTATGCTGCTCATACCACAGCTTCTCGGAGCTCCGTACCCAGGGCAGATGGGGCATACAGCCCCGCTCTGGAATGGGTCTGGCCGTCTGGGTCAGGACGCGCCGTGAGCCCGCAGGCCTCTGGAGTGCGGCTCAGGGTCGGGCTGCCCTCACAGTCTAATGCAGGGGACACCGCTTTTGTTGTCTCTCTGATCAGATGATGCCCTGGAAAAATGTCTGCTGATGAATTGAGACCCAAGCCCATCACCCACTCTTCTATCAGAAACCTACCGGGCTCCATGTGGCCACAGAATAAAGCTGAAACTCCTGCTCCAGCTGCCATTCAAGTCCTCCCTCCATAGGTGACCCCACCCTAGCTTTGTTTGGCTTATGTCCCCCTGTCCCTCTCATGGGTCCTGGGCTGCAGCCAAACATTCTTCAGCTGACCCCCAGTTAGCAAACAGAATAGGAACATTGAGTGCTTGCTGGCTTCCGAGGCTTGGCTTGCACCGCTCCTGCTGGAAGGCCTGCCCCCATCCTCCTGCTCCGGCTAGGCCTTCCTGGGAAGCCCTCCTCCATCCCACCTCCTAGCTGCCTCGGATGGACCGTGTGTTCCCTCTGTGAACTCAGAGCCTGGGGCCGTTCTCTGAAGGCCCTGCCCCCCTCCTTTTTTCAGAATGTCTACTCATCACCCCTTTTAGACTTCCCCATGCACAGAGACCCTGTCTTTGATTCCCTGTGTCGCAAGGCTCAGAAAATCCTGTCAGGCTCAACAAGTGACTGAACAGGCAGTTTCCCATCAAGCGCAGCTCTAGTGAGGGACACAGAGGTGCTCAACGCTTTGGGTGGACCAGGGAGTTTCAGCAGTGTCCTGCGGAGCCAGGCAAGGCCCTCAAGCCCCTCTAGGGCCTCCCCAGCAACGAGACAGGTCTATACAAGACCAGCCTTCACTCCGCATTTACCCCAGAACCTGAGGGGCCCATCAATGTACAAGGAGGACTGAATTCTCTCAAGACAGGCATGAGGTGGCTTGGTCCTGAGTTTCAGGGAGCAGACGGGGCAGGGCTGGATGCCCCAGCTGGTGTGGCTTCCCAAGGAAAACCTTGGGGAGGCCTCTGGGGATGTTTTTGGGTCTCTGGTGCTATTTATCGTCTGGCTGGGGCTCCATAGCCCATCCCCTGACCCCTGGTAGCCCCGGGGTCAGGCTGCCTTCCTTTCATGGCGCTGCAACTCCCACCTGCTGGGTTTCACGGACTGCTCACTGGCTTAGCAAAATGGAGTCTGGGCAATAAGCCCCCATGCCCAATGTCATGATGTTTACTCTGCAGATTTGGAGCTCCACAATAGGAAGACTTCTTAAAATAGGAACTGCTCCCCAAAAAGCAGGGCTCCATTGGGTGGAAGTGAGCTCCCTGAACCTGGGGTAAAGAGAGGATGGATGTCTCCCCACTGAGAATGCTGTAAAGGAAAGGGCCAGGCCGAGAGTGGGAGGCCAACTGGACCAGACTGTGCTTCCTGGCCCTGACATTCTAGGGTTCCCGGGGGCCCCCACACCCCGACAGGACCTCCCTCTCTGGAGACTGAATCAGAGTTAGGCCCTCCCAGGCCTCCACGGGGCATTCCCGGCCTCAGGCCATCCCCTTGAGTACTGTTTCCCCGTGGCAACTCTGAGGATGCGGCAGTGGGGAGCACTGGCTCAGCAACGGGGTGGAGACGGACCCTGGACAGAGGCACCTGCCCGCCCCGAGAGGACAGGGCCCGGGGACAGTCACCTCACAGACTCCCTGGAACAGAAGAGAACTCATACCACAGCTCTGTCTCCTGTCTGGGCCTTTGGTGGCTTGGCTCCTGTGTTGGTGGCACCTTTGGCTGGAAGCCTGGCCAGGGCGTCCTGCAGCTGAAAAATCAAACCTCAGTTAATATTTAATTCCGTCCAGCAACCGCGGCGCCTGAGTGAAGGGCTGTCACTGACCTTGGTGCTTCGTCCTTCCAGCTCACTTAAGGATCACTGATGGAAGGACTCTCCTTTACAAACTGCTCCGTGATGGCAGAGGACGGTATCGGTCGTGCCACTTCCCACTTGCTCACTAGAGCAGCAGTAGGACTCAGCAACAGCTTAATAAATAACAGGACTGCAGTCACGGTCCGCAGTGTCCTGGAGTTCTGATGACAGTCGGGGAGGTGAAGGGTGAAGGAATTAGGGACTTCTTGTTTGGACAAGGAGACAGGGCCAGAGACACTGAGAAGCCTGCCACACGGGCTCATGGCCTGGTAGCCAAGACATCACTGTGTACAAACAGCCAACTGACCCTTTAAGGTTTTCCCAACTTTTCTTCACATAAAGACCATCCCCTGTCTGATGAGGCTGGGTATGACTGCCCTCCCGCCTCTCTGACCCCATCTTGCTCCACTCCTGGCCACACTGGTCTCCTCGGAGGCCTTAGTCCCCACTCAGGAACTCTGTACCTGCTAGACCCTCTGCACGGAGGCCCCTCCCCAGCCTTTTGGAGTCTGGTCCCTTTTCCAGGCACCCACTGCGTATGCCCCCTCCTCTAAGAGGCCATTGGTGCTGGGCTGTTTCCAAGGAGGGCAAAGGCCATGCCAATTTTGCTCCCCACCAGGGCCTGCCACAGAGCTGAGATCGTTCTCAAATAATATGTCATAGAACAAAGCTCTGACTCAATGCCAAGCATAATGACTGGGGAGGATTTTGGAAGGCAAGGGAATTGGATCTGAAATCCAGCAGCACCGCATACTGTGCACTTGAGAAGGCTTCCTAAGCTCTTCCAGCTCCTCCAGCCATGGAAGAAGAAGCTACGTAGGTTCTCTCTAGCACATGGACTCCACTGAAGCTCCCAAGGGACCATGAGCCGCTTGGGCTGTGCCCTTGCTCAACTGGAGGGGTTTGTGACTAGCTGTGGGAAGACGGGGTAGCAGAGATAGGAAGATGGGCAAAGTGAGAATGCTCCTGGCTCTAGCCTCAGATCAGCAAGGATCACTGTTAACCTTATTTAACAGACCTTTATCTAGTGCTCACTATGCGTCAGGCATCGTTCTAAGCATTTCACAATGTTGAGTCATCGAGTGCTCAGAACACCCGAGGGTGAGTGCGACCGTCACTGCCGGGTGACGGGCGCTGGAAGCTGAGGCACAGAGAGTTCATGACCGGCTCAAAGTCACAAGGCACATGTGTGCTGGAGCTGAGGTGCACACCCAGGTCTGTGTCCTGACCACTATGCGGGGCTGCCTCTCTGTGTCCCGCATCCTCCTTGCTTCCCAACACACGTTCCCTTCTCAGGACGTACAAAGACCGAAGAACTCTTGCAAACGTGACCCACAGCTGTTCAGAAGGACCCAAAGCATCTCGGTGCGGCTCCGTCTCTGGAGCAGTGCACGGGGTCCTGGGGATCCCCTCGAGAGACAGGAACGGCCAAGGCCCCTTACCTCCAGCTCCAGCTCCCGGATGCGATTGCTCAGCTGCTGCACTCTGGTCTTCGCGCCCTCTGACTCTGCCATCAGCACCCGGTTCTTTTTGGACAGCTCGACGATTTTGGTGGCGATCACATCCCCAGCCATACCTGCTGTCCCTAGAATGCAGGAAAACAGCAAGGTCAGTTAAAATCACAGGCTCACACACTGAACTCCTGCCATGCTGCCAATAGCACTAGAGTTTTAAAAGTTAAAGCTGCTTGGTGTCGACACTCACAAAAGGGCAGGAGCTCAGAAGAGTCAATACATACCTAGGCGCCCTGAAACCCAACTCCAATGAGTGGAAATGCAGCCACTCAGAGATTCAATATGTTCTAGGAAAATTATAAAATCAGGAAGCAGAGTTGTAATTCTATGGGAGTTAAGTCGTTGTTCCTGTACCCTGTAAGTCGGCTGTGCCCTCCAGTGAGTAGAGCGCACCCCATCCACCCCTCTATGCCTGCCTGACTCTGGGCTCAAACACTGACTTCTTTTGGCCAATGGGATGTGAGCAGATAAGGTGCAGATAGAGGCTTGAAAAGCACTTGTGTCATTAAACTTGCTTTTTATATAAAACTTCTTATGCCATCTCCACAAGAACATATCCAGGCCAGCTGTCTGGTCCCAGGAAGAGGAAAAAGACATATGGAACAGAGCTGGACCACCCTGGCCAGGCCTGGCCTAGGTCAGCTGATCCCCCATGAACCCCTAAATATTTGAGCTAACTAAATGGTTATTGCTGAATGCTATTGAGATTATGTGGTTGTTTTTTTTTTTATAGAATTTTGTGGTAAGACCTAACCAATACAAATGCATGCATTCATTTAGTAAATATTTATTGAATTTCTACCAAGCTTTGAACACTCTCTGAATTAAGGATTCAATGGCTAGTAAAAAAGACTTACAGAGTTTACATTTGAGCAGGGGAGACAGATACAAAAAAAATAAGTAAACATGTACTCTAATATCTGGGAGGAATAAGTGTTCTGAAATAAACTGAAGCTGGGCAAGAGGGTGAAAGGGATGGGGGTGATGCTATTTTAGACGGATTCTAAAGGCCTCTCTGAGAAGGTAGCGTGTGAACAGAGACCTGGATGAATGAAGTGAGGCATCGAGCTATGAATAAAAGTGCTCTCAACTAGGAAGAGTGTTCTAAGAAGAAGAAACAGCAAGTGCAAAGGGCTGGAGGCAAGAGCAAGCTTGGAATATCTGAGGCCCATCCAGCAGCCAGAGTAGCTGCAGCACAGTGGGCACGGGCAGGACGCTGTGGAAGAGACGGCTGGAAGGGTGTGAAATGGGGGATGCTGCCTGGTGTGGGGCTGCGCAGAAGGCAGGCAGTGGGAGCCTGGGCAGCGCCTTGGCCTCTCTGGAGGTCAGTCTCCGCATCTGCGCGACAGCAGGTTCAGTCAGATAGTCTGCAAGTCCTTGAATGCCTCCGACACCCCAGCAGTGGGCGACTGGCAGAGACGCCTTCTCAGGCCTACTTTTTGACATGACGGTGATGCGCCTCACAAGACTGAGAGTGACAACTGGCAGAAGGTAAATGAGGGTGCTTGATGGTCTTCAGATCAACTCAGCCAGGCTGCAGCTGCTGGCCTGGCCAGGCAATGAGTAGGGCAACTAGGAGCAGCTGCCCTCAGCAGCCTTTTATCTGCCGCAGAGGAGGAGGACACATTAGGAGGAAGGGCTCAGAACAGGGGCAGGAAAGCCATGCCTGGAACTACAGATGGTCCGGTGGTGAGTTTTCTGGGTTGTGTTGTCCTCCTAGGACTCAAAAGCAGTTCAAATCCTGGAACTAGACATTAGAAAAAGATCAAAAAGAAGCCCTCTTAGTCCAAAGGGCAGGAAGCGGGCTCAGAGAGAATAGGAAAAATCTCGCTTTTTTTCTCTTCTCTCACAACCAAGCCCCACTTTGAAGCTACAACCCCGTGAATACGGGGCAGCGGAGAATGGGCAAGCACAGACATGCTGAATATTTGAGTAAATGTAATAGACTGTTTTTGTCTCCTTAATGTCTTTAAAATATGTAAAATGGTATTGTATAGTGGTATAAAAGCAGATATAACATTTGATGGGACATAACTTTTATATGTATAGATATACATATAAAAACTACAATATAAAAGGAGAGGGTAAAGGATCTGTACAGGGGAAAGTTTCTTCATTCTACTTGAAGTGGTGAAATACTAATTTTCAGTAAATTCTGAAAAGTTAAGTATGTATTTTGTAATCACTAGAGCAATCACTAAAAAACTGTACAAAGAAACATAGTTAAAAAAAACTAAACTAAACTAAAGCAATCACTGGAAATCCAACCAAAGGAAAACCAGTCTATTGGCTGTCAGCAGCCTATCACTTGTGGCCTGGTTGAAAACATGAACTGAGCCAGTCAGTGTTTTCTCTTTAAAGTGAGAATCTGGAAATCAGAAATCATGACTTTAGAGTGAGGACTGGATTTAAGAGATCTTAAGGGCGAGTTAGGACCAGCAGTCAGATGAGGTGAGCAAGACGGCAGAGACAGCAAAGACAGAGAGCGCGGACAGGCTGGGAAAGAGGGAGGAGCCCAGGGCCTGTCTCCCTGGTCTTCTGAAGTAGGGAGGTGGGCATCTCCTGCTCGCCCCCGGAGCCCATCAGTTTCTCTGCAGCTTTACAACAGTGCAAGCTGCCCTTCACATCTGAAACCTGAGGGAGGTTGGGAGTGTCGCTCTTCCTCACGACACAGAGCTTTCTCTTCAGTGTGGTTTTTGTTTCAGACAGAAAAAGCCAAAGAATGTAGTGAGGAGCAATAGGCTACCAAGGGCCTTTATGTCACCAAATTCCCCTTGCTTTTAATTCAGCACGGACCTCTACATGTACCCACCCTTGAAGGCACTGGCTCTCAAAGGCAGGGGGAGATGCTCCAGCAGATGTCAGGTGAGACCTGCTGCTCACTGAGACCGGGGACACCAAATTTCCAGTTTATTAGTCAGTCACCTGGGAATTGCTCACTGGGTATATATGGGACAAAGGACAACCAGGGCTAAAGTCCCTACCAGATCTGCAGGGCCAAGGTCTAGCTCATAACCACAGAGCCAATGCCAAACTCACACCCACAGAGCTACGGTCATCCCAGACCCATAGGACCAAGGTCCCCACCAGCAGAGCCTAGGTCCAGCCCAGACCGGAAGGGCCAAGGTCCACTCTGGTCTCTGCTCAGTCCCAGGAAATAGCCCTGAACAGCTAATTTGCCTGTTTCCTCCACCTTTCTGGAGCAGCAAGTGCTGTAGAGTAAAGGCCTGCTTCTGCCGGGGCTTTTTCACACCCATGATACAACATCTGAGCTGGACCACCAAGAGAAAACGGATCCTGCTGGCCCACAGACCATGCATTACGCATCCCAGAGAACCCTTGCCATGAGTCCCGTGTGGGTCACCAACCCTGCCAGCTGCCCTGCTGCCCCTACTGTTGTCTCCCATTCTTGGCATGCTGGCCTCCTTGGGCTGCTCTCTTCCTCTATCCTCTCCTTCATTTCCAGGACTCATCTGAACAGGCTTGACCCCTGCTGACCCTGGACTCTCCTTAGTGCACCTGTCCTCTGGAACCTACTGTTTGTTTTGCCCAGTGGGCACAATGGCAGCAGGGCCAGATCAGCTGGACTTTAGAGCAGGAACTGTCACAACAATGGCAGAGCTACCTGTGAAAGCAGATCTGTCCTCTTCTATTTTCTTTTTGAGGTGTTTGATTTCAAAGTCCCTTTCCTTCAGCAGTTTATACAGTCGCCCGTTCTCATCCACTGTTGCCCTGAGCTGATGGCGAAGCTGTTCAATCTCATCTTCAAGCACTCTACAAGGCAAAGGCCAGGTTACAGGGATGGCTGGGCAGGGGTCAGGCTCCACCAGTTTACCGTACATGGTTGGGCACTAGGTAATGATAAGTATTGGTCTGTACAAACCAGGAAACCTCAATGAGCAGATTTTACCACACTGTTCTCAAAACTGAGTGGATTACACGTGCATGTGCACACGCACACACAAAGTGAAATTAGAAAAAAGTTTGAAATCAATACTAAAAATACAGCAAAAAATAAAATCAAGAAATAAAACCCAAAACCCATCATATGTTTGGGGCCAAAAAAAAAAACATACTCCTAAATGATTTATGGGTTAAGAAGAAATCATAATGTGTATTATGAAGCATTTAGAACAGATTGACTGCAGAAGCAATACATCAAAACTTGTGAAATGTAGCTAAAGTGATACTTGAAGGAACTTTATAGTCTTAACTACATATAGATATTGGAAGATCACATAGGAATTGTCTAAACCTGAGGTCGAACCAAGGTCTCCAGGTTTCAGGTACGCTGGGCAGAAAATCAGAATGGGTGGTTGGTTTTGTGTATTAAGAGTTGTGTTGCAAGGCTCTTTTCAGAATTTTAAGATGTGAGAAACATGTGACCAATGGGTCTATGATCACTTCTATCATTAGGCATGGAACAGGCTCCCTAGAGACAGTTGTGCAGGAAGTAAGTAAGTTACAGAAGTTATAAATAACAGTAATTATTAGGTAACAACCATTATTATTATTGTTGTTGCTATCCCACCAATGGCTCAAGCCTCTACCAATTCCAGTTTCTCTGATTTGGGTAGAGAGCTTTTGGAAATAGGTCTGGAGTTAATTTAGGGATAATATTTAGAAGCCATAGGAGGGTTTGCAATTATTGAGAAATCTTTATTTTCTTTCCCAATTAGTATTTTTTAGTAGACCGTTTTGAATATTGAAAAGTGATAAAAAGTAGAATCTGAAAACAGAGAAAACAGATTCTGGGCAAAACCAGAAGCCATGAGACAACTCAGCAACTTTTGCAATTTTTTTTGACTAGCAGAGGATTTTATATCAATATAGACTCCTGCTTCTAATAACCAGTATACATAAATAAGCATCTGTGTGACACTGTCAAAGTTAGAGGAAAAAGAGAAGATTCTGGATTCCTTTCAACCTCTTCACCGAATGTGAAAAAGCAAGGAACCCATCAAAAACTTGTTTGGACAGGTATGTTTATATGTCATTATGTGTCAGGAAGGGGAAACTGACATGAAGAACAATCCCAGGTGAGACTTGGAGCCATGGTCATCCTGAATCAGCCTACCAGCTCTTTAGAAACCCAAACACAGTTTTCATGAAAGACTAACTGCATAAAAAATTCAGGTGAGTAAACTACACCCTGGTGAGTTTCAAAACTTCAATGATTTTTAAACACATTTCATACCAATTTACATCCACAGTAGCACAGATCTTCTACCAGATGCGAGAGTCTTCAATGACAGCCTCTGTTTCAAAATCTCTGTGTCTCAACTGATAAACACACTAGTCAGCCTGATTGTCTGTCTGCAATCATTTCTCCCCCACCATCCCTACTTCCCTGCAGCACTGCTGGGAGAGTTCAAACTTGCATTCACCTCTGCTCAAAGCTGTTTTTTGAGTTTTCCTCCCCAGCATGGAGAAGGCTGAGGCCATCGGAGATCTCCAAGGGCTCTTTGTGGTCATCAGTTCTGCTTTTGAGGCTCAGCTCCTTTTCCTTCCATTTCTCCATCTGCTTCTGTAACCTTTTGTTCTGCATCTCCTGCGTGGCCTTGAACTGGAGCTACGAGGTGTCCTATGAGCCTTCATCTGCTGCCATCTTGCACTAGGAGTCGGAAGAAAAGCCTGAGCTAAAGCAAATGCCATGAAACACGTTTCCCAAGAGTGCTCAGCACATAGGCCTGTCTACAGCCTCCAACTCTGCTTAGGTTTGCATGAGTCCCTCTGGAAGCTCAGAAGATTCACCCTCAATTCAAATCCTCTGAAAGCCAAAGTTGAGCTGACCATACTCCCCAAGCTATGAATGTGCCAGACTTTGAATGGCATCAGAATACTCCCCATCATTCAGACTCAACACTTCATTCCTTCCTGTCCCTAAGAACAGTGGCTCTCAATGCTGGTGGAACATTAGAATCTCCTAGGAGTCCCTAGAATACAGCAGTGCTTGGGCACATCCCTGGATCTATTAGGTCCTAATTTCTAGGAATGGAGCTCAGACATCGTTACTTTTAAAAGCTGAAGTATAATTTTAATTGAGGTATAATTTATACACAGTAAAGTGCATGAATCCTGAGTGTGTAGTGCAATGAATCTTTGTATCAGTATACACCCCTGTGGTGCCAACCAAGACCAAGGTCTAGGGTACTTCCTATCCTTGAGCAGGCTCTTTCATGGCCGCTCCAGTCAATTGCCCCCCAAGGCAACCACTATTCTGACTGCCACTGAATATGAGTTTTTCTATTATAATTTCAATCAGGTCTATTGAAATATACTTTACTTACAGTAAAATACACCAATTTTGCGTGCGCAAATGAGCTTTGATAAATACATACACATGTGTAAACTACCACCATCATGATGACAGAACATTCACACCACATCAAGAAGTTCCCTTATACCCCTTTGCAGTCAGTGTTCTGCCTCACCCAATTCCAGGCAAGCTGTGATCTGCTTTTGGTCACTACAGTTTTATCTTTTCTGGAATTTCATGTAATTGGAATCATACAGTAAGTTGTATTTTGTGTTTGATTTTTTTTTCTTAATACTACCTTTTAGAGATTTCATCTGTGTTGAATGTATCATTAGTTCATTCCTTCTTATTGCTGGGTAGTATTCCACAGTATAGCTAGACCACAGTTCATACACTTACCTGTCATTGAACATTTGAGTTGTTTGCATTTTTGGCCATTATGAATAAAGCTCATATGAACATTCATATACAACAAAACCTTTGTGTGAATATATGCTTTTATTTCTCTTGGGTAAATACCCAAAAGTGGAAATGCCAGATTGTATGGTGAATCTATGTTAATTTTATAAGAAACTGCTAAACTGTTTTCCAGAGTGGCTGTGCCATTTTACATTCCCACCAGCAGTGTATGAGAGTTCCAGTTGCTCCAAATCCTTGGCAGCACTTAGTATTGTCAGCCTAAATTTTAGTCCTTCTAGTGGGTACATAGTGGTATCTCAATGTGGCTTTAATTTGTATTTCTCTCATGACAAATTATATTGAGCATCTTTATATGTGCTTACTGGCCATTTATGATGAGTCTATTCACATTTTTTTGCCCATTTTTAAATTATGTTGTCTTATTATTGAAGGGGCAGAGTTCCTTATACAGTCAGGATGTTTTGTCTACTTTTGAACTTCACATAATAGAGCATGGACATTGGAATTTTTAAATGCTCCCACACTATTTTAAAGTGTAGCCAGTGTTAAGCACCCTCCTTAAACCAAACTGAAGTCACATCATCCACTCACCACCCAATTATTCATAAATCTTGTTGATTCTCTATAAATGTCTTTAAATCTGTCCCCATATTTCCAAGCCCAGTGATACTACTCTCATTACCAGGCTCAGGCCAACTCAGGGCATTTGTACTTGCTGTTCCCTCTCCCTGCAATGCTCTTCACTCAGACATCCAGCACGTTCACTTCTCTCAAATGTTACCTTACCAGAGACACTCTCCTCACCATTCTATTGTGGGAGGCATTCCTTCTTTCATGCTCCCTGCCCCTTACCCTGTTTTATCTTTCTCCATAGCACTCCGCTTCACCTGACGCATTGCATTTGTTGGTTTGTTGATTCCTTCTCTCCCTCCCTGCTGGCCCCACAATGGCAGGCTCCGTGTGATGCTCACTGCTGGATCCTTGGGCACTATAACGGGCTTCCTATGTAGCAGGCATGAAAGGAGTATGTGGTGATGGTTCTGTCCCCAGAACTACTCAAACAGGTCCCTGCTGGCCTTGCTGCCCTCTCTCTTCCCACCTCACCTGCAGTCTAGCCTGCACTGGCTGAGGGACTACTTTCTCTAAAGCACAGATCTGAGCCTCACAGACCCCTGTGCAAAAGAGCTTAGTAGATTCCCATTAGCCAAAAAGCAAAGTCCAAAGGCATTAAAGGCTTTGGGAGGTTTATCCTCAGTTTCTTCTTCCAGCCTGTTTTCCCCTTTATAATGCTGGGTTCTAGTGTCACCTTGGTCTCCTTCCCCTACACCTCTCCTACCCTTCCCCCAGGCTTAAGTCTTACAAACCCCTCCAGGCCCCTGCATGAACCCCGTATCCTTTCCTGACCCTCCAGGAAGAACACACTCCCTGCCTGAACACCACCAACTGCTCCATCTACACCTTTCCATTGTACTTATCTCCACCCTGTCCACAGGGGTGGTCCCAGAGCCTATACCCAGAGCTGATAAACCTGCCTTAATATTGAATCCCAGGGATACAGTCTAAAAATACTGATGTTAGGAAGAATTTCACTTGCAAAAGTGTTTAGCGATTGAAGAAAACTTTACTGAGCCTATTAATTTGAAAATATAACTAATAGAGTTTAAAAATGAATTTATCCCATGACTTCCTATTTTTGTAGGTTATAAGAAAGGACATCTATACATTTCCTTTTCCAAATTGGGTCACCTTGGAGAATGAAAGGAAAAGCTATTAATAATCACTCTGGGTCAACAGCAAGTTGGGAAAGCAGCTTGGAGGCTGTGACTAGCATGTAAAGCAGTGGTTCCTACCTGTCCTATACACTGGAACCACCAGGGGAGAGCTTTAAAGACACTGATGCCTGGGTCCTACAACCAGGGATTCGGAGCCCTTGGGCTGGGTGCAGTTTGAGTGTTGGGTTCTGCTGGTCTGAGCTACTGTACAAGCAGCCTGGCCCAAGCTGAGACAGCACCTGGGATTCAGGGTGAAATTGGCTCTGTACCAGCAGTGTGAGTCTAAATACTTTCTACATCTCTCTGAGCCTCAGTTCCTTCTTCATTAAGGAGGAGATGATGACATGGAGGCCACAAATGTGCTGTGAGGGGCAAACGCTATGCAAAGCGGGGTGTGAAACAATTTGTCAGCTATACACTGGTAGGAACAAAATAGAGTATTTTCTCCCTTCCTGGTGATCTGCCCTGGGGACTCCTTTCCGCTTCCTCCCCACATCCAGATGCATGCTGTCCCCCACAGTGATTCTTGTGACATGCCCTCAGAAAGCCTTCCCCAGCCGTGGGGCCCACACAGTGGCCAAGCCAATTAAATGTTGCTTCCAGCCTCTGCAGCCACCGCCTCACATCCCAAGGTCACCTCCTCTGTACTTCAGCCCTTGCTGCTCACCCCAGTACCCCTCAGTGCCCCCATTTCTCTGCCTTAGCTCCCTGGATCCAGACTGCCCATAACCATCTGGGACCTTTCTAAAACCAGATCCGAAGTGGTTCCCTCTTGCTGGGCAGGGTGTGTTCTCTCCACTCAACCAGCATCCCTACCACTCTCAGATGCTGGAGCTGGCCCATCAGCTCCTGCTATCATTGCTTGTAAATGCTGTTCTTTTCTTACACCTGCTGGATTCACCCATTTTACTTCATATCAGCCCCTGAAAATCTTTGGGTTTGTGACCCCTGCTAAGGCTCAAGCCTGGAGGCATCTCAAAGGCTTCCTTTAGCCACTCTACCTGTCCATAATGCCTTCCTCCCTGGCTATCCACTGCCTCCCTTCTCCTTCCCACAAACTCCCATTTAGCCTTTAGAATCCCCCCGGAGGCTCTGTGGCCTTCTAGAATCCCCATGGGACATCTCTTGATCACTCAACTTACCTCAGTGTATCATGTCTATGACTTTATTTCTATTCCTTCCATTTACTAAAAGGGCTCCTCAGCGCCAGGGTCTTAAGTCTTATTTATTTTTTGATTCTGAGCGTCTTGCCCAGAATAGGCCTTTAATTAATATTTATAGAAGTGTCACTAAATGAATGTCACAGGTACTCAAGGAGAAGAGAAAGAATGAATGAGTAAACAAATGAACACAGTAACTTGTAAGGCCTGTTTCCTTTTCTATTCCCAAGGTGCACTTCAAGTCACTGGGGAACAGATACTTCTTGGGTGTACACTGTATTCCGGGCAAATTGCTTATCTCTCTGTACTTTGGGATGAAATTGTTCTGTACTTCATAGGGTGACTGCAAGGGTTAAATCAGAGAATGCATGGAAAGCATATAGTATGGTGCCTGGCACAGAAGCAGTCCTGACAGTTGGACTATTATCTTTCTCGTCTCATGAAATGGCGTCTTTGGCCCAACCAAGCCTGCAGGAGATGGACAGCAAACCTGCAGTGACAGGACACCTTTGGTCCAACTCAGCCTCCAGGGCATTAGCACATGTTCTGTGCTATGAATGTGGCCAGCACAGGTTTGGATTTAGTTGGTGTGGGCTGTGGACTCAGCATCTGTCCAGTGTTAGTTTCCCAGGTGAGTTTATAATGATGAGCTGGGATTGAGAATGAGGGGTGATAAGTGCTCTGAGAGGCTGGCTGTGGACCCCGGCAGGAGAAGCAGGCACCCCAGTCAGCCTGTAGTGGAGTACTGAAGAATTGACCTAAGGTGGGGGAGGAAGGGTGTCTGAATGGGGGGCAGAGTGCTGTCCTGTCAGGAGAAGATCATTTGCAGAGAGAATATGAGGACGTGGGGAACTGAGAAAGATTGAGGATGGCCAGAGGTTGGGGGAGGACCTGGAAAGATGGTCTTATCTAGTCTACCTAAGGAGCCTGGACTTCATCCTGAAGGGGATGGGGATGTCCAGAGGGTGCAGACAGGATCAAGGATCACACTTGCATTTTGTGGAGCTGGAGGCAGGGGCATAGCTGGTAGGATGATTCTGGGAAGGGATGTGGTCCCAAATTAAGGCTGTGGCAGTGGGTATTGAGAATGGGAACAGGAATCTCTGCCAAATGGAAGAGATGGGAGGCAGGTGTGCAGAAAAGGAGGAGGGAGGTATCTAGGGGGATTGGGTTTGAGTGGCTGGGGAGATGGTGGATCCAGGCAGAGGAGCAGTTTTCTAGGCTGCAGGCAAGCCTGGTGCCAGGCACTGTTGGATTTAAGACTCCCTGCACTTTTCACATGGAGATGCTCGGTGGGAAGTTGGCTGGGTGGATCTGGGGCTAATGAGGGTGAGTTGGACTAGAGTCTCAGATGGCTGAGACCTGAGCTGTTGACAAAGTAGTGAGGAGGTTGGCAAGGAGGTAGGAGAGAGGGAAGAGGAAAATGGAGGAAGATGAGATGGGCAGCAGCAGATAGAGGTGAGTAGATGTCACCAGGTAGAGATGGGGACAGATGCGTGATTCTGAGCAAAGGAGAGGCAGGATGGAGTGGATCAGGATAGAGGCCATAGGGGCAGGAGAGAAAAAGCTAGGGACCTTCTGAAATGGGCCCTAGACCACATTCTTCCTTCTCTTCCTAACACCTTAACTGCAAGTCTGTTTTAGAACCCTGACGAAGGACAATGTGAATCTCAGTTGGAGATGCTTTTTCCCAGGAACCAGAAAGGAAAACTTTTTTTTTTAAAGCACATAACAATAAAGCTAAAACTAAATTTTTCAAAACACTCCTTGGCCTATCTGATTCCTGATTACTTCCATGACAATGTGGTTGGTATACATTAAAAATAGGAGCAATTATGTGGTTGTCATTTATATTTTGGGGAGTCCAGATGGGTGATTGGAAGAGTTTCTGTCACCTTCCACCCACCCTGAAGATAGAAATTGTCATGGTCATCTCTGAATCTCATCTCTGCAGGACAAGCCAGCACGGTGTGCAGTGGGTGCTAAGTTAACATTCGTGACATGAATGAATAAAGGAATCACAGTAGCAATTTTGGCCCTAGAGCAAACAGCATTAAAAATACTCAACTTGGTATCATTTGCTCATGCAGGATGTGGATTAAAGACTCATTCAGCAAATATTTATTGGCGTTGTAGTGAGAGCTATGAAAGAGCTCTGACCTTATGGAGCTTATAGTCTGGTGGGGGAGAGCAACATTGATCAAATGATCAGAAGAATAAGGATAAAATGATAACTGTGATGCTGTGAAGGAAAGATACCTGGTGCTGAGAGCCTTTACCAGGGAGTCTGACACAGTCGGCGGGTGCGGGAGAGCATTCCCGAGGAAGTGAGCTGAGACCTAAAGCACGAGTAAGGGGAGCATTCTGGTCAGAGGGGCACCCTGTGCAAAGGCTCTGTGGCGAAGTGAAGAAAGGCAGTGACCCTAATGATCAGTATCCCCATCCCTCCTGCAAATCCAATCCATCAGCAAACTCTCTTCTTGGTCTACCTTCAAAAGATATCCAGAACCTGAATACTTCCCATCTCTTTCACTTCAATTACCGCAGGCCAAGAACCATCATCTCCTGTTTGGATCATTACTATGGCCTCCCAACTCAGGTCCCTGCATCTGCCTTTGCCACTGACCCCACAGTCTAGTCTCAACACAGCAGCCAGAGTATCCCTGTTAATACATATGTCAGACCATGCCCACCTCAGCATAAAAACAGGGCCCAGTGTAATCTGCTTCTCCTCCAAACTCATCTTTCATTTTCAAGAACACATCAAATTGGCATTCTTTTACACTGGCTATTCCCTCTGCTGAAATGTTCTAACCGAAGTATTTACGTGGCTCCTTCCCTGACCCTGGACAGGTGTCTACTCAAGGGGCATCTTCTCATGGAGACTTTCCTTGACCACCCTATTTAATCTCCATCCCCTTCCCCTGCTTTCACCCCTGAACTCCCTCTCTCCTGCCCAGGTTTATTTTTCTCCAGCGTACTTTCCACCATCTGTTATACATCATATTTTACCTATTTATCTTCCATCTTCTCTCCACCAGTATGTAAGCTATCTGAGAGGGCATGTTTTATTCTGTTTTCTTCATGACTGTATTACAGATATGTAACAGTATTTGGTACACAGTAGGTGCTCAAAAAATATTTCTAGAACAAATGAATGAATTTGACCTTCATTCGTCCAACATCTTTGGTAACTAGCTGCAATATCTATGAACAGGCTATTCACAAGTAAAGTAAAAAAAAAGTGCTTAGACAATGATAATCTTTTAAAATCCCTCTTAATAACATCTATGCCTTCTACATGTAGTGCTCTGGGACATGACCAGGGTCTTTTTACTTGCTCTGGACTTAAGTAGTGGAAGCTGAGGTGCAGAAAGTTTCAAAAGTTAAGGCTAAACAGAACTTCTGACTGTAAAGACTTTAGAAGTTGTCACTCCCATCCTCACAGCAAAAAAGCTTAACTAACTGAAAGCCAACAGCTGAAAACCAATAGCTCTTAGAACCATTAGAAAATTGAGGTCACAGGGCAAAGTGCTCCTTGAAAACTGGAAAGACAGGTGAATACGGAGAATCACAGTTTACTGGGAGCACGCACCTGCAACTGAAGCCAGTATCAGTAGGAACACTTTAAACCGTAACTGATGGATTGTTGCAGGCTTATGTGGACCAACTGGAGAGTTTAAAACTCCAAGGATTCCAGTCCTATGAGGGCCCTCATACTTTCATGAATTTTACCTCCAGCAGCCCTACCAGATTCTCATTGTGAAAATCAGAGGGAAATTCCTTCTTGTTTCTGGTAGTAGGAGAGGAAACTCTATAACCATTACAGGTTGGAAAGGAAGAAATAAAACTATCTTGTTCTCAGATGACATGATTGTCTTATGTAGAAAATCCCAAAGAATCAACAAATCCCCTAGAACTAATAAGCAATTATAGCAAGGTTGCAGGGCACAATGTTAACATACAACAGTCAATTGTTTTCCCACATACCAGCAATAAGCAATTAGAAGTTGAATATTAAAATATACCATTTACATTTGCATAAAAATGGAAATACTTAGGTATATATCTAATGTATGTATGTGTAATGTACCATATATACAAGATCTATATGATGAAAACTATAAAACTCTAATAAAAAAAAATCAAAGAACAACAAAATAGATATTCTATGTGCACAAATAGCAAGACTCAATATTGTTAAGATGTCAGTTCTTCCATACTTGATCTATAGATTCAACACAATCCCAATCAAAATCCTAGTAAGTTACTTTGTGGATATTAATACACTGATTTTAAAATTTATATGAAAAGGCGTAAGACCCAGAATAGCCAACACAATATTGAATGAGAAAAACACAGTTGGAGGACTGATGTTACCTGACTTCAAAACTTACTATAAAGCAACAGTAACCAAGACATTGTGATATTAGTGAAAGAATACACAGATAGATCAGTGGAACAGAATAGACATCCCAGAAACAGACCGATACAAATAGAGTCGACTGATCTTTGACAAAGTAAAGGCAATTCAATGAAGAAAGGGTAGTCTTTTCAACAAACAGTGCTGGACAACTGGACATCTGTATGCAGAAAAATGAATCTAGACACAGACCTTACACCTTCCACAAAACTAACTCAAAAGGGATCATAGCCTAAATGTAAAATGAAAAAACTATAAAACTATCAGAAGATAATATAGGAGAAAATCTTGATGACCTTGGGTTTGGTAATGAGTTTTTAGATATGATACAAAAAGCATGATCCATGAGGAGAAAATTGGTAAGTTGGTCTTTATTCAAATTAAAAACTTTTGCTCTGCCAAAGACACTGTGAAGAGAATGAAATGACAGGCCACAGACTGGAAGATAATCTGTAAAACATATACTGATAAAGCAAATACTGATAAAGGACTATATTCGAAATATAAAAAGAACTCTTAAAACTTAACAACATGAAAATAACCTAATTAAAAAGTAAGATCTGAGTATGCATCACCAAAGAAGATGTACAGGTGGCAAATAAGCACAGGAAAAGATATTCAAAATCATATGCCATTAGGAATTGCAAATTAAAACAACAATGAAATACCACTACACACCTTTTAGAATGGCCAAAATCCACAACACTGACAACACTAAATGCTGAGGAGGATGTACAGCAACAGGAACTCTCATTCATTGTTGTTGGGAATGCACAGGGTAGGTACATCCACTTTGGAAGACAGTTTGGCAGTTTCTTTCAAAGCTGACTATAGTCTTACCAAATGATTCAGCAATCATATATACTCAAATGAGCTGAAAACTTCTGTCTACACAAAAATCTGTAAGTGAATATTAATAGCAGCTTTACCAAAAGTCAGGAGCAACCAAGATATCCTTTAATAGGGGAATAAATAAACAGTTATACCTACTCTAGAGAATATTATTTAGTGATGAAAACATATGAGCTGTCAAGCCATGAAAAGATATGAAGGAAACTTAAATGCATATTGCTAAATGAAGAAGCCAGTCTGAAAAGGCTACATAGTGTATGGTTCCAACTATATATGACATTCTGGAAAAGGCAAAACTATAGAGAAATAAAAAGATCAGTGGTTGCTGGGGGTTGGGTTGAGGGGAGGAGTGATGAGTGGAGCACCGGGGGTTTTGAGGGCAGCGAAACTATTCTTTTTGATACTTTAATGGTGGCTACGTGACATTATGCATTTGGTGAAACCCATACAACTGTACAAAACAAAAAGTGAACCCTAATGTAAACTATGTACTTTTTAGGTTAACAACATATAGGTTTATCAAAGATAACGTGTCATACCAATGCAAAATGTTCATAATGGAGGAAAAGGGGAAGAATATATAGGAACTCTGTATTTTCTGTCAATCTAAAATGTCCTAAGAAATAAGGCCTACTAATAATTCTTTAGCAAAAGTTGTGGCTAAAGCTGCATGTAAGGAACTCTGCTCAAGAAGGACTTAAGAGCCATGGAGTGGGGAGAATGGTGCCCACCCACCATGCTACTCCCTGTGGTGAATTAAAGGTCCAGGAAGCAGTTGAGTGCCTAGGGGACAGGGACCGGTAAGGAGGAAGGACTGAGGCCCTTTCCAGGCATGAGCCTCCCTGTCCCCACAAGCTTGCCTCTTTCTTTTTTTATTATGCTCTCGTAGAGAATTTCCAGCAGCAGCTGGAGTCCTGGGGATGGAGAGGAGACGTCCCGGAGACACTGGTCGGGCGCCCTGAACACGGCGGGACAAACCTCACTGACTGCCTGCCGGGCTAGCATCAACGCACGGATGGGTTTGGGTTTCGGTTTGGGATACAAATGTCTGCCTTGCCGGGCGGAAATGGACATCCTTTACTTCATTCAAATTAAAAACTTTTGGACTCTCTCCAAAAAAAGACTCCCTCCAGCTGTGAGGGGACTCACTCCTCGGAGTTCTAGTCCTGTGGGGTCTGGCCCAGGGAACGCGCAGGAAATGGGATGCCATCAGCTGGGATACTTCCCCCTCCGCCTTCCCGCGTGATGCAAGCCGGCTCCGCAGCAGAGACCAGAGGAGGGCACTGGTCAGGCGGAAATTAGATGGATTTTTTTACTATGCCATCACCTGTGTGACTTTGGGCAGGTGGCCCACCCTCTGTGTCTCACTAATCCCCGTGCGGCGCGGAAAATGTGTCTGCAGGGAAGGAGGAGGCGCTGTGCGTGAAAGGCAAAGTCCCCGCTAGGCGCCCGGCCTGCAGGGAGCTTCTGGCTGGTAGCGCCGAGCTCGGGCGAACGTGTGCGCTCCGGCTCCGGTGCAGGCGCTCCAGGAGCTACGGGATCCCCGAGCTCCGGCCCGGGACCTTCCGCCCTTCCCAGCACTTACAGAGGTCACTCCGCTCCTCCCATCAAGGACCGCCGCAGCTCTATCACGTCTTACGGACGCCTGCACACGCTGCCCCAGCAACCGTCACCAGGGAAACCAGCAATGCTGTTGCGTGACGTCGTCACGTGTCTACAGGAGCCGAAGTGCCGCTGGGGTTTGAAAAGTGACCGACGCGCGGACTCCGTAAAATAGACCCTACGGAAATAGACGCAGTGGGTTGGATGAGAGAGGTATCGAGTACCTGAGACTTGAAAGTTGGCCCAGTAGTCCTCTTCTGGAACATGTTTTGAAAGTTTTGTGGGCGAAATATTCTGCACAGAGATGCACATTCCGCAGTCATGCAGAGGAGTTGGAAAGTAAATGATCCCACCATGAAATTTAACGTAGCCATTCAGAATGTCTTTTAAAAATATGGGGAGAAAGGCCGTGACGCTGAGTGAAAAAAGCAGGACACAAAACAGCAACTGCTAAATAAAGATGTTTTTTAAAAAGAGGCACAGAAACAAGATTGGGAGGAATAGATAGAAATATTAGCAAGAAGTTTTATTTGGGTGGTGGAATTACAGTGGTGTTTTTATTTTTGCACGTTAGAGGACTTAAAAAATAATGAATATAATTTGTTTTCAAAGGAAACACTTGTATTTTTTTTTAAAGACACCAATTTAAATCATTATTATAATCAGGTAGGAGGCACATTTCTAGAACAGGAGATCCAAGAAAGCTTTCCAAATATTTATTCCGGTCTTTCCAATTTGAAAATCCCCAAATATCTCAGAATTGCTTTTCTTCCTCATGAGGCACTCACCCCATAGGCACACAGGAAGATGTGGAACCAGACCACATTTTGCAGAACTATACTATAATGTCACAACCAGGATATTGACATTGATACAATGCACCTATCTTATTCAGATTTCCCCAATTTCATTTGTATTCATTTTTTGTGTTCATTTTTTTCCTATTCAGTTTTATTACATGTGTAGGTTTACATATCCACCACCACACTCAAAATATACCAAACACTTCACCACAAGGATAACTCTTGTTTTTCTTTTATTTATAAACACACTCACCTCCCTTTTGCCTCACTACCCCACCCCAGTCATTGACTTCTGGTAATCACTAATTTGTCCTTCATTTATAAAATTTTGTCATTTCAAAATCGTTATATACAGTACGTAGCCTTTTGGGATTAACTTCTTTAAAAAAATTAAATGTTTATTTTTTGCTTAATTCATAGTCAGACATAGGCTGGGTGGCTATTCTTGGCCTTTTCCCTCCAAATGGTGACTATGGGATCCATTTTGCAATGATGTCATCATCAACCATGGCTTCCAATGTCTCTGTGGGACTGACATTTTTACTGAGAATAATTCTCTGGAGATTCATCCAAGTTGTTATCAATAATTTGTTCCTTTTTTTGACGAGCAGTTTTCAATGGTATGATGTTCAAGTTTGTTTAACCATTTACCCACTGAAGGACTTCAGGGTTGTTTCCAGTTTGGGGCTATTATGAACAAAGCTAACATGAACATTCATGTACAGGTTTTTGTGTAAACTTGTTCTCATTTCTCTGGGATAAATGTCCAAGATTGCAGTTATATGGTAAATCATGTGTTCAGTTCTATAAGAAACCACCAAGCTGTATTTTAAAGTGGGTGTACCATTTTACACACCCACTAGCAATGTAGGAGTGACAGGTTTTTCACAAACTTGCCAGTATATGATACTGTCCCTATTTTTTATTTTACCCATTCTAATAGGTGTGTAGTGACACCTCATTTTCTAAAGTGAATGGTGGATAACGATATTGAGGATATTTTTTTAAGGATCACTTAGTTTCATTTATGAGTTTAGTACACAACACTATTCCTCAAAGATCCAATTTTTGATATAACCTAATTTTTATATTAAGGTATGATTGATATACACTCTTAAAAAGGTTTCACATGAAAAATACTGTGGTTACTACATTCACACATATTATCAACTCCCCCTCATACCCCACTGAAGTCACTATCCACCAGTGTAGCAAAATGCCACAGTCATTACTTGTCTTCTCTGTGCTACACTGTCTTCCCCGTGACCCTACACACACCATGTACATGAATCATAATACTGCAGAATCCCCCTCTCCCTCCCTCCCCACTGACCTTCCCCTTGGTAACCACTAGTCCCTTCATGGAGTCTGTGAGTCTGCTGCTGTTTTGTTCCTTCAGTTTAGCTTCGTTGTTATACTCCACAAATGAGGGAAATCACATGGTATTTGTCTTTCTCTCCCTCACTTATTTCACTAAGCATAATACCCTCTAGCTCCATCCATGTTGTCGCAAATGGAAGGACTTATTTCTTTCTTATGGCTGAGTAGTATTGTGTGTATGTACCACATCTTCCTTATGCATTCATCTACTGATGGGCACTTTGGTTGCTTCCATTTCTTGGCTATTGTAAATAGTGCAGCAATAAACATAGGGGTGCATATGTCTTTTTCAATCTGAGAAGTTGGTTTCTTTGAGTAAATTCCTAGAAGTGGAATTCCTGGGTCAAATGGTATTTCTATTTTTACTTTTTTAAGGAACCTCCATATTGCTTTCCACAATGGTTGAATTAGTTTACATTCCCTCCAGCAGTGTAGGAGAGATCCCCTTTCTCTGAATCCTTGCCAGCATTTGTTGCTCCTAGTCTTTTTGATGTTGGCCATCCTATCTGGTATGAGGTGATATCTCATTGTGGTTTTAATTTGCATTTCCCTCATAATTGGCGATGTGGAGCATCTTTTCATGTGCCTGTTGGCCATCTGAATTTCTTCTTTGGAGAAGTGTCTATTCATATACTCCATCCATTTTTTTAATAGGGTTATTGGCCTTTTGGGTGTTGAGGTGCGTGAGTTCTTTATATATTTTGGATGCTAACCCCTTGTTGGATATGTCATTTACAAATATATTTTCCCATACTGTGGGATGCCTTTTTGTTCTGGTGATGGTGTCCTTTGCTGTACAGAAGCTTTTTAGCATGATGTAATCCCATTTATTACATATTTGCTTTTGTTTCCCCTGCTTGAGAGGATGCGTTTAGGAAAAAGTTGCTCATGTTTATATTCAAGAGATTTTTGTCTATGTTTTCTCCTAAGAGTTTTATGGTTTCATGACTTACATTAACGTCTTTGATCCATTTTGAGTTTACTTTTGTATATGGAGTTAGACAATAAACTAGCTTCATTCTCTTGCATGTAGCTGCCCAGTTTTCCCAACACCAGTTGTTGAAGAGGCTGTCATTTCCCCATTGTCTATCCGTGGCTCCTTTATAGTATATTAATTGACCATATGTACTTAAGTTTATATCTGGGCTCTCTAGCCTTTTCCATTGGTCTATGGGTCTGTTCTTCTGCCACTACCAAATTGTCTTGTTACTGTGGCTTTGTACTAGAGCTTGAAATCGGGGAGCATAATCCACTCACTTTATTCTTCCTTTTCAGGATTGCTTTGGCTATTCAGGGTCTTTTGTGGTTCTATATGAATTTTAGAATGATTTGCTCTAATTTGTTGAAGAATGCTGTTGGTATTTTGATAGGGATTGCATAGAATCTGTAGATTGCTTTAGGAAGGATGGCCATTTTGACAATATTAATTCTTCCTATCCATGAACATGAGATGTGTTTCCATTTGTTGGTATCTTCTTTAATTTCCCTCATGAGTGTCTTGTAGTTTTCAGACTATAGGTCTTTCACTTCCTTGATAGGTTTATTCCTAGGTATTTTATTATTTTGGATGCAATTGTGAATGGACTTGTTTTCCTGATTTCTCTTTCTGCTAGTTCATCGTTAGTGCATAGGGATGCAACAGATTTCTGTGTATTAATTTTGTATCCTGCAACTTTGCTGAATTCTGATATTAGATCTAGTAGTTTTGGAGTGGATTCTTTAGGGTTTTTTTTTTAATGTACAATACCATGTCATCTGCAAACAGTGACAATTAAACTTCTTCCTTACCAATCTGGATGCCTTTTATTTCTTTGTGTTGTCTGACTCCCACGGTGAGGACCTCCAGAACTATGTTGAATAAAAGTGGAGAGAGTGGGCATCCTTGTCTTGTTCCCAATGTTAAAGGCTTTCAGCTTCTTGCTGTTAAGTATGATGTTAGCTGTGGGTTTGTCATATATAGCCTTTATTATGTTGAGGTACTTGCCCTCTATACCCATTTTGTTGAGATTTTATCATGAATGGATGTTGAATTTTGTCTCGCTTTTTCAGCATCTATGGGATGATCATGTGATTTTTGTCCTTTTTGTTGATGTGGTGGATGATGTTCATGGATTTTCTAATATTGTACCATCCTTGCATCCTGGGAATAAATCCTATGTGATCATGATGGATGATCTTTTTGATGTATTTTTGAATTCAGTTTGCTAATATTTTGTTGAGTATTTTTGCATCTTGTTCATAAGGGATATTGGTCTGTAATTTTCTCTTTTTGTGGTCTTTGCCCAGTTTTGGTATTAGAGTGATGCTGGCCTCACAGAATGAGTTTGGAAGTATTCCCTCCTCTTCTACTTTTTGGAAAACTTTAAGGAGGATGGGTATTAGGTCTTCACTAAATGTTTGATAAAATTCAGTGGTGAAAAGCCATCCAGTCCAGGTTTTTGTTCATAGGTAGTTTTGATTACCAATTCAATTTTGTTGCTGGCAATTGGTCTGTTCAGATTTTCTGTTTCTTCCTGAGTCACCCTTGAAAGGTTGTATTTTACTAGAAAGTTGTCCATTTCTTCAAGGTTATCCAGTTTGTTAGCATATAATTTTCATAGTATTCTCTCATAATTCTTTGTATTTCTGTGGTGTGCATAGTGATTTTTCCTTTCACATTTCTGATTATGTTTATGTGTGTAGACTCTTTTTTTCTTGAAAAGTCTGGCTAGGGGTTTATCTATTTTGTTTATTTTCTCAAAGAACCAGCTCCTGCTTTCATTGATTCTTCCTGTTGTTTTATTCTTCTCGATTTTATTTATTTCTTCTCTAATCTGTATTATGTATCTCCTTCTATTTACTTTTGACCTCAATTGTTCTTCTTTTTCTAGTTTTGTTAATTGTGAGTTTAGACTGTTCATATGGAATTGTTCTTCTTTCCTGAGGTTGGCTTATATTGCAATATACTTCCCTCTTAGCACGGCCTTCACTGCACCCACAGATTTTTCCAGTGTTGAATTATTGTTGTCATTTTTATCCATATATTGCTTGATCTTTTTTATTTGGACATTGATCCTTTGATTATTTAGGATCATGTTGTGAAGCTACCATGTGGTTGTGGGCTTTTTCACTTGTTCTGTGTAATTTATTTCTAGTTTCATACGTTTGTGGTCTGAGAAGCTGGTTGGTACACTTTCAATCTTTTCAAATTTACTGAGGCTCTTTTTGTGGCTTAGTATATGACCTGTTCTTTGAAATGTTCCATGTGCACTTGAGAAGAATGTGTATTCTGCTGCTTTTGTGTGGAGTGCTCTGGAGATGTCTGTTAGGTTCAACTGCTCTAATCTATTGTTCAGTGCCTTTGTCTCCTTACTTATTTTCTGTCTGGTTGATCTGTCCTTTGGACTGAGTGGTGGTTGAAGTCTCCTTTAATGGATGTATTGCATTCTGTTCCCCCCCCCCCGTGTTTTTTTTTTTTTTGCTATTATTAATGTAGAATTACATTATGGTTACTAGACTAACCCTATTATCAAGTCCCCCCCACATACCCCATTACAGTCACTGTCCGTCAGTGTAGTAAGATGCTACAGAAACACTACTTGTCTTCTCTGTTATACTGCCTTCCCCGTATGCCCCTGCCCCCCACTACATTATGTGTGCTAATTGTAATAGCCCTTTTTCCCCCTTATCCCTCCCATCCCACCCAGCCACCATGGTCCCTTTCCCTTTGGTAATTGTTAGTCCACTCTTGGGTTCTGTGAGTCTGCTGCTGTTTTGTTCCTTCAGTTTTTTCTTTGTTCTTATACTTCACAGACGAGTGAAATAATTTGATGCTTGTCTGTCTCCGCCTGGCTTATTACACTGAGCATAATACCCTGTAGCTCCATCCATGTTGTTGAAAATGCTAGAATTAGTATTATTCTTATAGATGAATAATATTCCATTGTGTATATATACCACATCTTTATCCATTCATCTACTGATGGACACTTAGGTTGTTTCCATTTCTTCAGTACTGTAAATAGTGCTGCGATAAACATAGGGGTGCGTATGTCTTTTTCAAACTGGGCTGCTGCATTCTTAGGGTAAATTCTTAGGAGTGGAATTTGTGGGTCAAATGGTATTTCTAATTTTAGTTGTTTGAGGAACCTCCACACTGCTTTCCACAATGGTTTACTAATTTACATTCCCACCAGCAGTGTGGGAGGGTTCCCCGTTCTCCACATCCTTGCCAACATTTGTTGTTGTTTGTCTTTTGGATGGTGGCCATCCTATCTGGTGTGAGGTTATATCTCCTTGTGGTTTTAATTTGCATTTCTCTGATGATTAGCGATGTGGAGCATCTTTTCATGTGCCTGTTGGCCATCTGAATTTCTTCTTTGGAGAAGTGTCTGTTCAGCTCCTCTGCCCATTTTTTTAATTGGCATATTTGCTTTTTGTTTGTTGAGGTGTGTCAGCTCTTCATATAATTTGGATGTCAACCCTTATCAGATATGTCATTTATGAATATATTCTCCCATACCGTAGGATGTCTTTTTGTTCTATGGATAGTGTCCTTTGCTGTACAGAAGCTTTTTAGTTTGATATAGTCCCACTTGTTCATTTTGCTTTTGTTTCCATGGCCCGGGGAGATATGTTCATGAAGAAGTTGTTCATATTTATGTCCAAGAGATTTTTGCCCATATTTTTTTCTAAGAGTTTTGTGGTTTCATGACTTACATTCAGGTCTTTGATCCATTTTGAGTTTACTTTTGTGTATGGGGTTAGACAATAATCCAGTTTCATTCTCTTACATGTAGCTGTCCAGTTTTGCCCACACCAGATGTTGAAGAGGCTGTCATTTCCCCATTGTATATCTGTGGCTCCTTTATCGTATATTAATTGACCATATATGCTTGGGTTGATATCCCGGCTCTCTAGTCTGTTCCACTGGTCTATGGGTCTGTTCTTGTGACACTACCAAATTGTCTTGATTACTGTTGCTTTGTAGTAGAGATTGAAGTGGGGAGCATAATCACCCCCACTTTATTCTTCCTTCTCAGGATTGCTTTGGCTATTCAGGGTCTTTTTTGGTTCCATATGAATTTTTAAACTATTTGCTCTATTTCATTGAAGAATGCTGTTGGTATTTCGATAGGGATTGCTTTGAATCTGTAGATTGCTTTAGGCAGGATGGCCATTTTGACAATATTAATCTTTCCTATCCATGAGCACGGGATATGTTTCCATTTACTGGTATCTTCTTGAATTTCTTTCATTAGTGTCTTGTCATTTTCAGAGTATAAGTCTTTCAATTCCTTGGTTAGGTTTTTCCTTGGTATTTTATTATTTTGGATACAATTGTGAATGGAATTGTTTTCCTGATTTCTTTCTGCTAGTTCACCTTTAGTGTATAGGAATGCAAGAGATCTGTGTATTAATTTTGTATTCTGCAACTTTGCTGAATTCAGATATTAGATCTAGTAGTTTCGGAGTGGATTCTTTAGGGTTTTTAATGTACAATATCATGTCATCTGCAAACAGGAAGAGTTTGACTTCTTCCTTGACAATCTGGATACCATTTATTTCTTTGTGTTGTCTGATTGCTGTGGCTAGGACCTCCAGAACTATGTTGAATGAAAATGGGGAGAGTGGGCATCCTTGTCTTGTTCTGGATCTTAAAGGAAAAGCTTTCAGCTTCTCGCTGTTAAGTATTATGTTGGCTGTGGGTTTCTCATATACGGTCTTTATTATGCTGAGGTACTTGCCCTCAACACCCATTTTTTGAGAGTTTATATAATGAATAGATGTTGAATTTTGTCAAATGTCTTTTCAGCGTCTATGGAGAGGATCATATGGTTTTTGTTCTTTTTGTTGATGTAGTGGATGATGTTGATGGATTTTTTAAAATATAATTTATTTTATTATCATTAATCTACAATTACATGTGCAATATTACAGTTATTAAACTACCCCTTCATCAGGTCTCCGCCACCAACCCCATTACAGTCACTGTCCATCAGCGTAATGAGATGCAATAGAATCACTACTTGTCTTCTCTGAGTTGTACTGCCCTCCCCGTGAACCCCCCAACATTATATCTGCTAATCGTAATGTCCCTTTTTCCCTCTTATCCCTCCCTTCCCGCCCATTTTCCCCAGTCCCTTTCCCTTTGGTAACTATTAGTCCGTTCTTGGGTTCTGTGAGCCTGCTGCTGTTTTGTTCCTTCAGTATTTTTTCTTTGTTTTTATACTCCACATATGAGTGAAATCATTTGATACTTGTCTTTTTCGGCTTGGCTTATTTCACTGAGCATAATACCCTCTAGCTCCATCCATGTTGTTGCAAATGGTAGGATTTGTTTTCTTCTTATGGCTGAATAATATTCCGTTGTGTATATGTACCACATCTTCTTTATCCATTCATCTACTGATGGACCCTTAGGTTGCTTCCATTTCGTGGCTACTGTAAATAGTGCTGCAATAAACATAGGGGTGCATCTGTCCTTTTCAAATTGGGCTGCTGCATCCTTAGGGTAAATTCCTAGGAGTGGAATTCCTGGGTCAAATGGTATTTCAATTTTGAGTTTTTTGAGCAACCTCCATACTGCTTTCCACAATGGTTGAACTAATTTGCAGTCCCACCAGCAGTGTAGCAGGGTTCCCTTTTCTCCACATCCTCGCCAACATTTGTTGTTGTTTGTGTTTTGGATGTTAGCCATCCTCACTGGTGTGAGGTGATATCTCATTGTGGTTTTAATCTGCATTTCTCTGATGATTAGCGATGTGGAGCATCTTTTCATGTGCCTGTTGGCCATCTGAATTTCTTCTTTGGAGAAGTGTCTATTCATGTCCTCTGCCCATTTCTTAATTGGATTATTTGCTTTCTGTTTGTTAAGGTGCATGAGTTCTTTATATATTTTGGATGTCAACCCTTTATCAGATACATTTTTTATGAATATATTCTCCCATACTCTAGGATGTCTTTTTGTTCTACTGATGGTGTCCTTTGCTGTACAGAAGCTTTTCAGCTTGATATAGTCCCACTTGTTCATTTTTGCTTTTGTTTCCCTTGCCCGGGGAGATATGTTCATGAAGAAGTTGCTCATGTTTATGTCCAACAGATTTTTGCCTATGTTTTTTTCTAAGAGTTTTATGGTTTCATGACTTACATTCAGGTCTTTGATCCACCTTGAGTTTACCTTTGTGTATGGGGCTGGACAGTAGTCCAGTTTCATTCTCTTACATGTAGCTGTCCAGTTTTTCCAACACCAGCTGCTGAAGAGGCTGTCATCTCCCCATTGTATATCCAAGGCACTTTATCAAATATTAATTGACTGTATATGTTTGGGTTAATGTTTGGATTTTCTATTCTGTTCCACTGGTCTGTGGGTCTGTTTTTGTGCCAATACCAAATTGTCTTGATTACTGTGGCTTTGTAGTAGAGCTTGAAGTCAGGGAGCGTAATTCCCCTGTTTTATTCCTCCTTCTCAGGATTGCTTTGGCTATTTGGGGTCTTTTGTGGTTCCATATGAATTTTAGAATTATTTGTTCCAGTTCATTGAAGAAAGCTGTTGGTAGTTTGATAGGGATTGCATTGAATCTGTAGATTGCTTTAGGTACTATAGCCATTTTGACAATATTTATTCTTCCAAGCCAACAGCATGGGATGCATTTTCATTTGTTAGTGTCCTCTTTAATTTCTCTTAGGAGTGTCTTGTAGTTTTCAGAGTACAGGGCTTTCACTTCCTTCGTTAGGTTTATTCCTAGGTATTTTATTCTTTTTGATGCAATTGTGAATGGAACTGTTTTTCTGATTTCTCTTTCTGTTAGTTCATCATTAGTGTATAGGAAAGCAACAGATTTCTGTGTGTTAATTTTGTATCCTGCAACTTTGCTGAATTCAGATATTAGTTCTAGTAGTTTTGGAATGGAATCTTTAGGGTTTTTTATGTACAGTATCATGTCATCTGCAAATAGTGACAATTTGACTTCTTCTTTACCAATCTGGATGCCTTGTATGTCTTTGTTTTGTCTGATTGCTGTGGGTAGGACCTCCAGTACTATGTTGAATAACAGTGGAGAGAGTGGCCATCCCTTTCTTGTTCCCGATCTTAGATGAAAAGCTTTCAGCTTCTCGCCGTTAAGTATGATGTTAGCTGTGGGTTTGTCATATATAGCCTTTATGATGTTGAGGTATTTGCCATCTATACCCATTTTGTTGAGAGTTTTAATCAGGAATGGATGCTGAATTTTGTGAAATGCTTTTTCAGCATCTATGGAGATGATCATGTGGTTTTTGTTCTTCTTTTTGTTGATGTGGTGGATGATGTTGATGGATTTTCGAATGTTGTACCATCCTTGCATCCCTGGGATGAATCCCACTTGATCATGGTGTATGATCCTCTTGAAGTATTTTTGAATTCGGTTTGCTAATATTTTGTTGAGTATTTTTGCATCTACGTTCATCAGGGATATTGGTCTGTGATTTTCTTTTTTGGTGAGGTCTTTGCCAGGTTTTGGTATTAGAGTGATGCTGGCTTCATAGAATGAGTTTGGAAGTATTCCCTCCTCTTCTATTTTTTGGAAAACTTTAAGGAGAATCGGTGTTATTTCTTCTCTATATGTCTGGTAGAATTCAGAGGTGAATCCATCAGGCCCGGGGGTTTTGTTCTTGGGTAGTTTTTTGATTACCAATTCGATTTCGTCGCTGGTGATTAGTCTGTTTAGTTTTTCTGTTTCTTGCTTGGTCAGTCTTGGAAGGTTGTATTTTTCTAAGAAGTTGTCCATTTCTTCTATGTTTTCCAGCTTGTTAGCATATAGGTTCTCATAATATTCTCTTATGATTCTTTGTATTTCTGTGGGGTCCGTCGTGATTTTTCCTTTCTCATTTCTGATTGTGTTTATGTGTGTAGATTCTCTTTTTCTCTTAATGAGTCTGGCTAGGGTTTATCTATTTTGTTTATTTTTTCAAAGAACCAGCTCTTGGTTTTATTGATTTTTTTCTATTGTTTTATTCTTCTCAATTTTATTTATTTCTTCTCTGATCTTTATTATGTCCCTCCTTCTGGTGACTTTGGGCCTCATTTGTTCTTCTTTTTCCAATTTCAGTAATTGTGTCTTTAGACTATTCATTTGGGAATGTTCTTCCTTCTTTAAATAGGCCTGGATTGCAATATACTTTCCTCTTAGAACTGCCTTTGCTGCGTCCCACAGAAGTTGTGGCTTTGTGTTGTTGTTGTCATTAGTCTCCATACATTCTTTGATATCTGTTTTGATTTGGTCGTTAACCCATTGATTAATTAGGAGAGTGTTGTTAAGTCTCCATGTATTTGTGAGCCTTTTTGATTTCTTTCTAAAATTTATTTCTAGTTTAATACCTTGGTGATCTGAGAAGTTGGTTGGTAGAATTTCAATATTTTTGAAATTACTGAGGTTCTTTTTGTGGCCTAGTATGTGGTCTATTCTGGAATATGTTCCATGTGCACTTAAGAAGAATGTGTATCCTGTTGCTTTTGGGTGTAGAGTTCTGTAGATGTCTGCTAGGTCCATCTGTTCTAGTGTGTTGTTCAGTGCCTCTGTGTCTTTACTTATTTTCTGTCTGGTTGATCTGTCCTCTGGAGTGAGTTGTGTGTTGAAGTCTCCTAAGATGAATGCATTGCTGTGTATTTCCTCCTTTAATTCTGTTAGTATTTGTCTCACATATGCCGGCGCTCCTTTGTTGGGTGCATATACATTTATAACGGTTATATCTTCTTGTTGGACTGACCCCTTTATCATTATGTAATGTCCTTCTTTATCTTTTGCTACTTTCTTCGTTTTGAAGTCTATTTTGTCTGATACAAGTACTGCAGCACCTGCTTTTTTCTCTTTGTTGTTTGCATGAAATATCTTTTTCCATCCCTTCACTTTTAGTCTGTTTATATCTTTGGATTTGAGGTGAGTTTCTTGTAGGCAGCATATAGATGGGTCTTGCTTTTTTATCCATTCTGTTACTCTGTGTCTTTTGATTGGTGCATTCAGTCCATTTACATTTAGGGTGATTATTGATAGATATGTACTTATTGCCATTGCTGGCTTTAGATTCGTGGTTACCAAGGGTTCAAGGGTTGCTTCTTTACTATCTAACAATCTAACTTAACTTTCTTGTTAAGTTATTGTAAACACAGTCTGATGTTTCTTTATTTCTCTCCCTTCTTATTCCTCCTCCTCCATTCTTTCTATAATAGGTGTTTTGTTCTTTGCCTTTAGTTAGTATTTGGATGGTCTGCTTTCTTTGCTATGATTTTATTTTCTCTGGTGACATCTTTTTAGCCTTAGGTGTGCTTCCATCTAGAGCAGTCCATTTAAGATATCCTGTAGTGGTGGTTTATGAGAGGCAAACTCTCTTAACTTTCGTTTGTCTGGAAATTGTTTAATCCCTCCATCATATTTAAATGATAATCGTGCTGGATACAACATTCTTGGTTCGAGGCCCTTCTGTTTCATAACGTTAAATATATCATGCCATTCTCTTCTGGCCTGTAAGGTTTCTGTTGAGAAGTCTCATGATAGTCTGATGGGTTTTCCTTTGTAGGTGATCTTTTTTCTCTCTCTAGCTGCCTGTCTTTATCTTTGATCTTTGCCATCTTAATTATTATGTGTCTTGGTGTTGTCTTCCTTGGGTCCCTTGTGTTGGGAGATCTATGAGCTTCGGTGGACTGCGAGACTGCTTCCTTCCCCAGCGTGGGAAAGTTTTCAGCAATTATTTCTTCAAGGACACTTTCTATCCCTTTTTCTCTCTCTTCTTCCTCTGGTACTCCTATAATGCGAATATTGTTCCGTTTGGACTGGTCACACAGTTCTCTTAATATTCTTTCATTCGTAGAAATCCTTTTATCTCTCTCTGCCTCAGCTGCTCTGTACTCCTGTTCTCTGTTTTCTATTCCATTAACAGTCTCTTGCATCTCGTCCATTCTGCTGTTAAGCCCGTCGATCGCTTGTCTGATTTCTGCATTGTCTTTCCTCAGTTCCCGCACTTCCTCCCTCAGCTGTTGCACATTTCTCTGTAGGTCCATCAGCATGGTTATGACTTTTATTCTGAATTCTTTTTCAGGGAGGCTGTGCATTTCCTTCCCTTCAGACTCCCTCTCTCGGGTTGTCTGGTTGATTTTGGTCTGAACCATATTCCTCTGTCTTTTCATGGCTATAGAATTGGTCACTGATAGTTGCCACGTATGTCAGCTGGGCTCTTTAAGACCGCCTCTTGGGGTGCCGAGTCCTCTCGGGTGTAGCTGCACACTGTGCGCTTTCCTGTGTATTCTCGTCTCTCTTTTAGGGATAGATGTATTTGCTGTGTTTTCGTAGATAAATATAGTGTTGGGAGGAGATTTCTGCCGCCCTGGTCACACCGCCATCTTCCCGGAAGTCTACCATGTTGATGGATTTTTGAATGTTGTGCCATCATTGCATCCCTGGGATGAAACCCCCTTGATCATGATGGATGATCTTTTTGATGTATTTATGAATTCGGTTTGCTAATATTTTGTTGAGTATTTTTCATCTATGCTCATCAGGGATATTGGTCTTTAATTTTCTTTTTTTGTGGTGTCATTGCCTGGTTTTAGTATTAGAGTAATGTTGTTCTCATAGAATGAGTTTGGGAGTATTCCCTCCTCTTCTATTTTTGGAAAACCTTTAGGAGGATGAGTATTAGGTCTTCACTAAATGTTTGATAAAATTCAGCAGTGAAACCATCTGTTCCAGGAGTATTGTTCATAGGTAGTTTTTTTGTTTACCAATTCAATTTCTTTGATAATTGGTCTATTCAGATTTTCTATTTCCGTCTGTGTCAGCATTGGCAGGTTGTATTTTTCTAGAAAGTTGTCCATTTCTTCTAGGTCATCCAGTTCATTAGCATATAATTTTTTATAGTATTCTCTCATAATTCTTTGTATTTCTGTGGTGTCCGTAGTGATTTGTCCGTTATTTCTGATTCTGTTTATATGTGTAGACTCTATTTTTTTCTTGATAAGTCTGGCTATGGGTTTATCTATTTTGTTTATTTTCTCGAAGAACTAGCTTCTGCTGTCATTGATTCTTTCTATTGTTTTATACTTTTCAATTTTATTTATTTCTGCTTTAATCTTTATTATGTCCTTCCTTCTACTGACTTTGGGGCTCATTTGTTCTTCCTTTTCTAGTTTCATTAATTGTGAGTTTAGACTGTTCATTTGGGATTATTCTTCTCTCCTGAGGTCGGCCTGCATTGCAATATGTTTCCCTCTTAGCACGGCCTTTGCTGCATCCCACAGGTTTTCCTTGGTTGAATTATTGTTGTCATTTGTCTCCATACATTGATCTCTGTTGTTTTTTTTGGTCATTGATACATTCAACATTTTAGTCTCATGTCATTAAGCTTCCATGTGTTTGTCGGCTTTTTCATTTTCTTTGAGCAATTTATTTAGTTTTCATACCTTTGTTATCTGAAAAGCTGGTTGGTACAATTTCAATCTGTTTGAATTTACTGAGGCTCTTTTTGTGTCCTATTACATGATCTCTTCTTGATAATCTTCCATGTGCACTTGAGAAGAATGTGTACCCTGTTGCTTTTGGATGGAGTGTTCTGTAGATGTCCGTTAGGTCCATGTGTTCTAATATGTTGTTCAGTGCCTCTGTCTCTTTATTTATTTTCTGTCTGGTGATCTGTCAGTTGGAGTGAGTGGTGTGTTGAAGTCTCCTAAAATGAATGCATTGCATTCTGTTTCCCCCTTTAATTTTGTTAGTATTTGTTTCACATATGTAGGTGATCCTGTGTTGGGTGCATAGATGTTTATAATAGTTATATCCTCTGGTTGGACTGACCCCTTTACCATTATGTAATGTCCTTCTTTGTAATTTGTGATTTTCTTTGTTTTGAAGTCTATTTTGTCTGATACAAGTACTGCAACTCCTGTTTTTTCTCCCTATTAGTTGCATGAAATACCTTTTTCCATCCCTTTACTTTCAGTCTGTGTATGTCTTTGGGTCTCTTGTAGGCAGCATATAGATGGGTCTTGTTGCATGAAATACCTTTTTCCATCCCTTTACTTTCAGTCTGTGTATGTCTGTGAGTCTCTTGTAGGCAGCATATAGATGGGTCTTGTTTTTTATCCATTCAGTGACTCTGCATGTTTTGATTGGTGTATTACATTTAGGGTGATTATCGATAGGTATGTACTTATTGCCATTGCAGGCTTTAGATTCGTGGTTACCAAAGGATAATTCCCTTACCATCTAACAGTCTAATTTAACTTACTTTGTATACTGTTACAAACACAACCTTAAGATTCTTTTTTTTCCCTTCTTTTTCTTCCTCCTCCATTCTGTTTATGTTATGAATTATATTCTGTACTTTTTGTCTATCCCTTGCATGACATCTATTTAGTCTTTGGAATATTTCCATCTATAGGAGTCCCTCCAAAATGCACGGTAGAGGTAGTTTTGGGGAGGTAAATTTTCTCAGCTTTTGCTTATCTGAAAATTGTTTAATCCCTACTTCAAATTTAAATGATAACTTTGCTGGGTAGAGTATTCTTGGTTCGAGGCCTTCTGCTTCACTGCATTACATATATCATGCTACTCTCTTCTAGCCTGTAAGGTTTCTGTTGAAAAAATCTGATGATAGCCTGATGGATTTTCCATTGTATGTGATGTTTTTTCTCTCTCTAGCTGCTTTTAAAAGTCTGTCTTTATCCTTGATCTTTGCCATTTTAATTATTATATGTCTTGATGTTGTTTTCCTTGGGTCCCTTGTGTTGAGAGATCTGTGCACTTCCGTGGCCTGAGAGACTATTTCCTTCCCCAGATTGGGTAACTTTTCAGCAATTACCTCCTTAGTGACACTTTCTATCCATTTTTCTCTGTTCCTCTTCTTCTGGTACTCCTATTATGCAAATATTGTTCCTTTTGGATTGGTCACACAGTTCTCTCAATATTCTTTCATTCTTAGAGATTCTTTTTTCTCTCTGTGCCTCAGCTTCTTTGTATCCCTCTTCTCTAATTTCTATTCTATTTACTCTCTCTTCTACTACATCTAACCTGCTTTTAAATCCCTCCATTGTATTATGGAATTTCTTAATGATTGAATCTCCATCTTGAATTTGTTCTTGAGTTCTTGAATATTTTTCTGTACCTCCATAAGCATGTTTATAATTTTTATTTTGAACTCTCTTTCAGGAAGAATGGTGAGTAAAGTTGCATTAGGTGCTTTTTATGGAGTTTGTGAGATTTTGGTCTGTACCATGTTTTTTGACTTTTCATATTTCTGTATGGTGCCCTCTAGTGCCCAGACGCTCCAGTCTCTGGAGCTCCTTAGCCCCTAGAGTAAGGTTGGAGGTCATAGGGGAGCCGAGCTGGTGCCTGGGGGCAGGAAAGATCTGTTTCCTGACTCCCGTCTGCCCTGCCTGTCTCCAGCATCACTGCGAGTGGGTTGAGCACACAGGTGTAAGCCTCTGTGCTTGGTGTCTCTACCTGTTACAGGTGAGGCCTCTCTCTGGCTGGCCTGATGGCAGAGCAGTGACTGCCGGTTTGCGAGCCAGTGCTGTCAGGCCTGGATGAAGGCTCAGCAGGCTGCGTATCACAGTGGGGGGCTTTGGAGCTCAGTAGCCAGCCAGGGGGATGGAGCGCCTGAAGCTCCCCAAAGTTCCCAATCTGCTGGGCAGAGTGCACCCAGACAACCTTGTCCCCCTATCCCTTCTCCCACACAGCAAGTTCCGTGCAAACCCCGTGCCTTCAGCAGCCCTCTCGTTGCTAGGAAGCGTCTCAGATTGCCTGCCTTTCCCTTGTGTCAGAGCAGCCGGGTGTGGATCCTGTCCTCCACAAACGGCCAGAATTTCTGAAGCACTCTGCCTGTCCCAGCTTCCTATCCTCCAGAGCACCACACAATGTCGATTTGTGCTTGTAAAGCAGATCTCCAGGGCTAGGTGTTCAGCAGTCCCAGGCTTCAACCTTCCCCTGCTCCATTTCTCTTCCTCCCACTGGTGAGCTTGGGTGGAGGAAGGGCTTGGGTCCCACTGAATCAAGGCTTTCATACTTTACCCTGTTTTGTGAGGTCTGCTCTGTTCGTGAGGTCTGTATGCATTCTGGTGCAGCCTTCTTTCCTGTTGCTCTTTTAGGGTTAGTTGTATTAACTATATTTTCACACTATCTGTGGTTTTGGGAGGAGTTCTCTGTCTCACCTCTCATGCCGCCATCTTGAATCTTCAACTCTCTATTTCGCCTTTTAATTTTGTTAATATTTGTGTCACATATGTAGGTGATCCTGTGTTGGGAGCATAGATGTCTATAATAGTTATATCCTCTGGTTGGACTGACCCCTTTATCATTATGTAATGTCCTTCTTTGTAATTTGTGACTTTCTTTGTTTTGAAGTTTATTTTGTCTGATACAAGTACTGCAACTCCTGCTTTTTTCTCCCTATTGTTTGCATGAAATATCTTTTTCCATCTCTTCACTTTTAGTCTGTGTATGTCTTTGTATTTTAAGTGAGTCTCTTGAAGGCAGCATATAGACAGTTCTTGTTTTTTTATCCATTCAGTGACTGTATGTCTTTTGTTTGGTGCATATTTAGGGTGATTATTGACAGGTACTTATTGCCATTAAAGGCTTTAGATTTGTGATTACCAAAGGTTCAAGGGTAACTTCCTTATTATCTAATTTAACTCACTTACAATGCTACTAGAAACACAATCTAAAGGTTTTTTTTCTCCTCCATTCTTAATATATTAGGTATCATATTTTATAGTCTTTGTCTATCAATTGACTGACTTTGGGGGTAGTTGATTTTGTCTCTGCTTAGTAATTGTTCTTTCTTTACTTTGGTTTTATTTCCCCTGGTGACAGCTATTTAGCTTTAGAACACTACGATCTATTGCAGTCCCTCCAAAATACACTGTAGAGACAGCCTGTGGGAGGTAAATTCTCTCAGGTTTTATTTATCTGGAAATTGTTTAATCCCTCCTTCAAATTTAACTGATAATCTTGCTGGGTAGAATATTCTTGGTTCCAGGCCCTTCTGTTTCATTGCATTAAATATATCATGCCACTCCCCTCTGGACTGTAAGGTTTCTATTGAGAAGTCTGATGATAGCCTGATGGGTTTTCTTTTGTATGGGATCTTTTTCTCTCTCTCACTGCTTTTAATATTCGGTCCTTATCCTTGATCTGTGCCACTTTAATTATTACATGTCTTGGTGTTATCTTCCTTCGGTCCCTGGTGTTGGGAGATCTGTGCACCTCCATGGCCTGAGAGACTATCTCCTTCCCCAGAGTGGGGAAGTTTATCTCCCGAATGACAACTTCTATTCCTTTTTCTCTCTCTTCTTCTTCTGTTACCCCTATAATGTAAATAGTGTTCCATTCGGATTGGTCACACAAGTCTCTCAATATTCTTTCATTCCTAGAGATACATTTTTCTCTGTGTGCCTCAGCTTCTTTGTAATCCTGTTCTCTAATTTTGATTCCATTTACCATCTTCTCTACTTCATCCAATCTGCTATTAAATCCCTCCATTGTATGTTTCACTTCAGATACTGTATTCCTTAATGATTGAATCTCAGTCCTGAATCCTTCCCTGAGTTCTTGAATATTTTTCTGTAGCTCCATGAGCATGTTTATGATTTTTATTTTAAAACATCTTTCAGGAAGATTGATGAATTCAGTTTCACTTGGCCCATTTTCTGGTGATTGTGGAATTTTGGTTTCAACCAGGTTAGTTTGATGTTTCATCTTTCTTTGTATGTGGCACCCTCTAGTGCCCAGAAGTTCAACTCTCTGGATCTGCTCAGCCCCTGGAGTGATGTTGGGCATTGTAGGGGAACAGCGCTGGTGCCTGGGGGGAGGAAAGAGCTGCTTCCTGCTTCCGGGCTGATGTGCCTGCCTCCCCTGCCAGAACCAGTGGGCCGAGCACACAGGTGTAAGCCTTTGTGCTTTGTGTTTGTAGCTGCCTTAGGCAGGGCCTCCCTCTGGGTGGCCTGAAGCCAGGACAGGGCCTGCAGGTTTCCAAGCTGGTGCCAGCTGAGAGGAAGGTGCAGCAGGCTGCGTATCACGGTGGGGGTCCTCAGAGCTGCATAGCCAGCCAGGGGGATGGAGCACCTGAAGGTTCTGAAAGTTCCCAACCTGCTGGGCAGAGTGTGCCCATTTTTGTCCACCTGTCCTTTCTCGTAAGCAGCAAGCTCTGTGCAATTCTTGCCCCTTTAGTAGTCCTTTCGCTGTTATGAAGTCTCTCAGAATGCCTGCCTTTCTTTTGTCTCAAAGCGGCTGGATGTGGATCTGTTTTCCACAAGCGGCTGGAATCTCAATCTCTCCAAGTATTCCACCTGTTTTAGCTTTCCAACCCCACTAATCTCCAGAGCACCATGCAATGTAGATTCGTGCTCCCAGAGCAGATCTCCACAGCTTGTTGTTTAGCAGTCCTAAGCCTCCACCCCCTCCTTGCTCTGCTTCTCTTCCTCCCACTGGTTAGCCAGACTGGGGGGAGGGCTCCGGTTCTCCCGGATCACAGCTTCAGTACGTTACACTGTTCCATATGGTCTGTTCTTCAGGTGTATGCAGTCTGGCGCACCCTTCTTTACTGTTGCTCTTTCAGGATTAGTTGTACTAACTATTTTTTCGTATTATACGTGGATTTGGGAGTAGGCCTCTGCCTCACCTCTCATGTCACCATCTTTAAACCGATCCTCCATAAACTTTTTTTTTTGCTATTATTAATATGCAATTACATGAGCAACATTATGGTTACTAGACTCCCCCTATTATCGAGTCCCCACCACATACCCCATTGCACTGTCCATCAACGTAGACGGATGTTATAGAATCACTACTTGTCTTCTCTGTGTATACTGCCTTCCCTGTATCCCCCCACTGCACCCCCACACCTGCTGCATTGAGTGCTAATTGTAATAGCCCTTCTTCCCCCTTATCCCGCACTTCCTACCTATTTTCCCTAGTCCCGTTCCCTTTGGCACCTGTTAGTCCATTCTTGGGTTCTGTGAGTTTGCTGCTGTTGTGTTCCTTCAGTTTTTTCTTTGTTCTTATACTCCACATATGAGTGAAATCGTTTGGTATTCATCTTTCTCCGCCGGGCTTATCTCACTGAGCATAATACCCTCCAGCTCCATCCATGTTGTTGCAAATGGTAGGATTTGTTTTCTTCTTATGGCTGAATAATATTCCATCGTGTATATATACCACTTCTTTATCCATTCATGTACTGATGGACACTTAGGTTGTTTTCACTTCTTGGCTATTGTAAATAGTGCTGTGATAAACATAGGGGTGCATATATCTTTTCAAACTGGGCTGCTGCATTCTTAGGGTAAATTCCTAGGAGTGGAATTCCTGGGTCAAATGGTATTTCTATTTTGAATTTTTTGAGGAACCTCCATACTGCTTTCCACAATGGTTGGAAATTTATTTACATTCCCACCAGCAGTGTAGGAAGGTTGCCCTTTCTCCACATCCTCACCAACATTCGTTGTCTTTTGGATGTTGGCCATCCTCACTGGTGTGAGGTGATATCTCATTGTGGTTTTAAATTGCATTTCTCTGATGACTAGTGATGTGGAGCATCTTTTCATGTGCCTGTTGGCCATCTGAATTTCTTCTTTGGAGAAGTGTCTGTTCATCTCCTCTGCCCATTTTTAAATTCTCTTATTTGCTTTTTCTTTGTTGAGGTGCGTGAGCTCTTTATATAATTTTGATGTCAACCCCTTGTCGGATATGTCATTTTTGAATATATTCTCCAATACTATAAGAAGTCTTTTTGTTCTGCTGATGGTATCCTCTGCTCTACAGAAGCTTTTTAGTATAATACAGTCCCATTCGTTCATTTTTGCTTTTCTTTACCTTGGCGGGCGAGACATGTTCATGAAGAAGTTGCTGATGTTTATATACAAGAGATTTTTGCCTATATTTTTTTCTAAGAGTTTTATGTTTTATGACTTACATTCAGGTCTTTGATCCATTTTGAGTTTACTTTGGTGTATGGGGTTAGACAGTAATCCAGTTTCATTGTCTTACATGTAGCTGTCCAGTTTTGCCAACACCAATTGTTGAAGAGGCTGCCATTTCCCCACTGTATATCCATGGTTCCTTTATCGTATACTAATTGACCATATATGCTCGGGTTTATATCTGGGCTCTCTAGTCTGTTCCATTGGTCTATGGGTCTGTTCTTGTGCCAGTACCAAATTGTCTTGATTACTGCAGCTTTGTAGTAGAGCTTGAAGTCGGGAGCATAATCCCCCATGCTTTATTCTACCTTCTCAGGATTGCTTTGGCTATACAGGGTCTTCTGTGGTTCCATATATTTAGAACTATTTGCTCTAGTTCATTGAAGAATGCTCTTCGTAATTTGATAGGGATTGCACTGATTCTGTAGATTCCTTTAGGCAGGATGGCCATTTTGACAATATTAACTCTTCCTAGCCAAGAGCATGGGATGAAATTCCATTTATTAGCGTCCTCCTTAATTTTTCTTAAGAGTGTCTTGTAGTTGTCACGGTATAGGTCTTTCACATCCTTGGTTAGGTTTATTCCTAGGTATTTAATTCTTTTGGATGCAATTGTGAATGAAATTGTTTTTCTGATTTTTTGTTCTGCTAGCTCATCATTAATGTATAGAAATGCAGCAGATTTCTGTGTATTAATTTTGTATCCCACAGTGTAGCTGAATTCAGATACTAGGTCTAAGAGTTTTGGAGTGGATTCTTTACGGTTTATTTATATACAATATCATGTCATCTGCAAACAACGAGAGTTTGAGTTCTTCTTTGCCAATCTGGATGTCTTTTATTTCTTGGTGCTGTCTGATTGCCGTGGCTAGGACCTCCAATACTATGTTGAATAGAAGTGGGGAGAGTTGGCATCCTTGTCTTCTTCCTGATCTTAAACGAAAAGCTTTCAGCTTCTCGCTGTTAAGTATAATGTTGGCTGTGGGTTTGTCATATATGGCCTTTATTATGTTGAGGTACTTGCCCTCTATACACATTTTGTTGAGAGTTTTTATCATGAATGGATTTGAATTTTCTCGAATGCTTTTTCAGCATCTATGGAGATAATCATGTGGTTTTTGTCCTTCTTTTTATTAATGTAGTGGATGATGTTGATGGATTTTTGAATGTGTACCATCCTTGCATCCCTGGAATAAATCCTACTTGATCATGATGGATGAGCTTTTTGATGTATTTTTGATTTCGGTTTGCTAATATTTTGTTGAGTATTTTTCCATCTATGTTCATCAGGGATATTGGTATGTACTTTTCTTTTTTGTGGTGTCTTTGCCTGGTTTTGGTATTAGAGTGATGTTGGCCTTGTAGAATGAGTTTGGGAGTATTCCCTCCTCTTCTACTTTTCTGAAAACTTTAATGAGGATGGGTATTAAGTCTTCACTACATGTTTGATAAAATTCAGCGGTGAAACCATCTGGTCCAGGATACTGTTCATAAGTAGTTTCTTGACTACCATTTCAATTTCTTTCCTGGTAATTGGTCTATTCAGATTTTCTGTTTCATTCTGGGTCAGCCTTGGAAGGTTGTATTTTTCTACAAAGTTGTCCATTTCTTCTAGGTTATCCAGTTTTTTACCATGTAATTTTTCATAGCATTCTCTCATAATTCTTTTTATTTCTGTGGTATCCGTATTGATTTTTCCTTTCTCATTTCTGATTCTGCTTAAGTGTGTACTCTCTTTATGTCTTGATAAGTCTGGCTAGGGTTTTATCTATTTTGTTTATTTTCTCGAAGAACCAGATCCTGCTTTCATTGTTTCTTTCTATTGTTTTATTCTTCTCAATTTTATTTATTTCTGCTTTAATTCTTATCATGTGCCTCCTTCTATTGACTTTGGGACTCATCTGTTCTTCCTTTTCTAGTTTCATTAACTGTGAGTTTAGACTGTTCATTTGGGATTGTTCTTCTTTCTTGAGGTAGGCCTGTATTCCAATATATTTCCCTCTTAGCACAGCTTTCGCTGCATCCCACGGATTTTGTGGTGTTGAATTATTGCTGTCATTTGTCTCCATATATTGCTTGATTTCTGTTAATTTTAATTTTTTTTATTTTGGTATCATTAATCTACAGTTACATATGCAACATTATGGTTACTAAACTCCCTATTTCATCAGGTCCTCCCACTTACCCCATTACAGTCACTGACCATCAGAGTAGTGAGATGCTATAGAATCACTACATATCTTCTCTGAGTTGTACAGCCCTCCCCGTGCCCCTCCAACATTTTCTGCTAGTCATAATGCTCCCTCTTCCCCCGCGTCCCTCCCTTCCGACCCATCTTCCCCAGTCCCCTTCCCTTTGGTAACTATTCGTCCTTTTGGGGGCTCTGTGAGTCTGTTGCTGTTTTGTTCCTTCAGTTTTTTTCTTTGTTCTTATACTCCACATACGAGTGAAATCATTTGATACTTGTCTTTTTCGGCTTGGCTTATTTCACTGAGCATAATACCCTCTAGCTCCATCCATGTTATTGCAAATGTTAGATTTGTTTTCTTCTTATGGCTGAATAATATTCCATTGTGTATATGTACCACATCTTCTTTATCCATTCATCTACTGATGGACCCTTAGGTTGCTTCCATTTCTTGGCTATTGTAAATAGTGCTGCGATAAACATAGGGGTGCATTTGTCTTTTTCAAATTGGGCTGCTGCAGTCTTATGGTAAATTCCTAGGAGTGGAATTCCTGGGTCAAATGCTATTTCTATTTTGAGTTTTTTAAGGAACCTCCATACTGCTTTCCACAATGGTTGAACTAATTTGCATTCCCACCAGCAGTGTAGGAGGGTTTCCTTTTCTCCACATCCTCACCAACATTTCTTGTTGTTTGTGTTTTGGATGTTGACCATCCTCACTGGTGTGAGGTGATATCTCATTGTGGTTTTAATCTGTATTTCTCTGATGATTAGTGATGTGGAGCATCTTTTCATGTGCCTGTTGGCCATCTGAATTTCTTCTTTGGAGAAGTGTCTATTCATGTCTTCTGCCCATTTCTTAATTGGATTATTTGCTTTTTGTTTGTTAAGGTGCATGGGTTCTTTATATAATTTGGATGTCAACCCCTTATCAGATACCTCATTTATGAATATATTCTCCCATACTGTAGCATCTTTTTGTTCCACTGTTGGTGTCCTTTGCTGTACAGAAGCTTTTCAGCTTCATATAGTCCCACTTGTTCATTTTTGCTTTTGTTTCCCTTGCCCGGGGAGATATGTTCATGAAGTCACTCATGTTTATGTCCAAGAGATTTTTGCCTATGTTTTTTTCTAAGAGTTTTATGGTTTCATGACTTACATTCAGGTCTTTGATCCACCTTCAGTTTACCTTTGTGTATGGGGTTAGACAGTAGTCCAGTTTCATTCTCTTACATGAAGCTGTCCAGTTTTTCCAACACCAGCTGCTGAAGAGGCTGTCATCTCCCCATTGTATATCCAAGGCTCTTTATCAAATATTAATTGACTGTATGTGTTTGGGTTAATATTTGGATTTTCTATTCTGTTCCACTGGTGTGTGAGTCTGTTTTTGTGCCAATACCAAATTGTCTTGATTACTGTGGCTTTGTAGTAGAGCTTGAAGTCAGGGAGCGTAATTCCCCGTTTTATTCCTCCTTCTCAGGATTGCTTTGGCTATTTGGGGTCTTTTGTGGTTCCACATGAATTTTAGAATTATTTGTTCCAGTTCATTGAAGAAAGCTGTTGGTAGGTTGATAGGGATTGCATTGAATCTGTAGATTGTTTTAGGTAGTATAGCCATTTTGACAATATTTATTTTTCCTAGCCAAGAGCATGGGATGAATTTCCATTTGTTAGTGTCCTCTGTAATTTCTTTTAGGAGTGTCTTGTAGTTTTCAGAGTACAGGGCTTTCACTTCCTTCGTTAAGTTTATTTATTCCCAGGTATTTTATTCTTTTTGATGCAATTGTGAATGGAATTGTTTTTCCGATTTCTCTTTCAGTTAGTTTATTGTTAGTGTATAGGAAACAACAGATTTCTGTGTGTTAATTTTGTATCCTCCAACTTTGCTGAGTTCAGATATTAGTTCTAGTAGTTTAGGAGTGGAGTCTGTAGGGTTTTTAATGTACAATATCACGTCATCTACAAATAGTGACGATTTGACTTCTTTTTTAACAATCTGGATGCCTTGTATGTCTTTGTTTTGTCTGATTGCCGTGGCTAGGACCTCCAGTACTATGTTGAATAATAGTGGAGAGAGTGGGCATCCCTGTCTTGTTCCCGATCTTAGATGAAAAGCTTTCAGCTTCTCGCTGTTAAGTATGATGCTAGCTGTGGGTTTGTCATACATGGCCTTTATGATGTTAAGGTACTTGCCCTCCATACCCATTTTGTTGAGAGTTTTAATCATGAATGGATGCTGAATTTTGTCAAATGCTTTTTCAGCATCTGTGGAGATGATCATGTGGTTTTTGTTCTTCTTTTTGTTGATGTGGTGGATGATGTTGATGGATTTTCGAATGTTGTACCATCCTTGCATCCCTGGGAAGAATCCCACTTGATCATGGTGTATGATCCTCTTGATGTATTTTGAATTCGGTTTGCTAATATTTTGTTGAGTATTTTTGCATCTACGTTCATCAGGGATATTGGTCTGTAATTTTCTTTTTTGGTGAGGTCTTTGCCCAGTTTTGGTATTAAAGTGATGCTGGCTTCATAGAATGAGTTTGGAAATATTCCCTCCTCTTCTATTTTTTGAAAAACTTTAAGGAGAATGGGTGTTATTTCTTCTCTCTATGTCTGGTAGAATTCAGAGGTGAATCCATCTGGTCCAGGGGTTTTGTTCTTGGGTAGTCTTTTGATTACCAATTCAATTTCTTTGCTGATGATTGGTCTGTTTAGTTTTTCTGTTTCTTGCTTCGTCAGTCTTGGAAGGTTGTATTTTTCTAAAAAGTTGTCCATTTCTTCTAGGTTTTCCAGCTTGTTAGCATATAGATTCTTATATTCTCTCATAATTCTTTGTATTTCTGTGGGGCCCGTCATTATTTTTACTTTCTCATTTCTGATTGTTCATGTGTGTAGATTCTCTTTTTCTCTTAATGAATCTGGCTAGGGGTTTATCTATTTTGTTTATTTTTTCAAAGAACCATCTCTTGGTTTCTTTGATTTTTTCTATTGTTTTATTCTACTCAATTTTATTTATTTCTTCTCTGATCTTTGTTATGTCCCTCCTTCTGGTGACTTTGGGCCTCATTTGTTCTTCTTTTTCCAATTTCAGTAATTGTGTCTTTGGACTATTCATTTGCGAATGTTCTTCCTTCTTTAAGTAGGCCTGTATTGCAGTATACTTTCCTCTTAGAACTGCCTTTGCTGCATCCCGCAGAAGTTGTGGCTTTGTGTTGTTGTTGTTATTAGTCTCCATATATTATTTGATTTCTATTTTGATTTGGTCATTAACCCATTGATTAATTAGGAGAATGTTATTAAGTCTCCATGTATTTGTGAACCTTTTTGTTTTCTTTCTAACTTTTATCTCTAGTTTTATAGCTTTGTGATCTGAGAAGTTGTTTGGTAGAATTTCAATATTTTTGAATTTACTGAGGTTCTTTTTGTGGCCTAGTATGTGGTCTATTTTGGAATATGTTCCATGTGCACTTGAGAAGAATGTGTATCCTGTTGCTTTTGGGTGTAGAGTTCTGTAGATGTCTGTTAGGTCCATCTGTTCTAGTGTGTTGTTCAGTGCCTCTGTCTTTACTTATTTTCTGTCTGGTTGATTTGTCCTTTGGAGTGAGTGGTGTGTTGAAGTCTCCTAAAATGAATGTATTGCTTTCTATTTCCTCCTTTAATTCTGTTAGTATTTGTTTCACATATGCCGGCCCTCCTGTGTTGGGTGTATATATATTTACAATGGTTATATCCTCTTGCTAGACTGACCCCTCATCATTATGTAATGTCCTTCTGTATCTCTTGCTACTTTCTTTGTTTTGAAGTTTATTTTGTCTGACACAAGTACTGCAACACCTGCTTTTTTCTCCTTGTGGTTTGCATGAAATATCTTTTTCCATCCCTTCACTTTTAGTCCGTGTATATCTTTGGGTTTGAGGTGAGTCTCTTGTAGGCAGCATATAGATGGGTCTTGCTTTTTTATCCATTCTATTACTCTGTGTCTTTTGATTGGTGCATTCAGTCCATTTACATTTAGGGTGATTATCGATAGATACGTACTTATTGCCATTGCTGCCTTTAGATTCCTGGTTACCAAAGTTTCAGGGGTTGCCTCTTTACTATCTGACAATCTAACTTAACTTCCTTGTTAAGTTATTGTAAACACCATCTGATGTTTCTTTATTTCTCTCCCTTCTTATTCTTCCTCCTCCATTCTTTATATACTAGGTGTTTTATTCTTTGCTTTAGTTAGTATTTGGATGGTCTGCTTTCTTTGCTATGATTTTATTTTCTCTGGTGACATCTTTTTCTCCTGAGGAGTGCTTCCGTCTATAGCAGTCCGTTTAAGATATTGCATAGAGGTAGTTTATGGGAGGCAAATTCTCTCAACTTTTGCTTGTCTGGAAATTGTTTAATCCCTCCATCATATTTAAATCATAATCGTGCTGGATACAATATTCTTGGTTCGAGGCCCTTCTCTTTCATTACGTTAAATATATCATGCCATTCTCTTCTGGCCTGTAAGGTTTCTGTTGAGAAGTCTGATGATAGTCTGATGGGTTTTCCTTTGTAGGTGATCTTTTTTCTCTCTCTAGCTTCCTTTAATACTCTGTCCTTATCTTTGATCTTTGCCATTTTAATTATTATGTGTCTTGGTGTTGTCTTCCTTGGATCCCTTGTGTTGGGATATCTGTGGGCTTCTGTGGACTGCGAGACTATTTCCTTCCCCAGCATGGGGAATTTTTCAGCAATTATTTCTTCAAAGACACTTTGTATCCCTTTTTTTCTCTCTTCGGCCTCTGGTACTCCTATAATGCGAATATTGTTCCGTTTGGATTGGTCACACAGTTCTCTTAATATTCTTTCATATCTAGAGATCCTTTTATGTCTCTCTGCCTCAGTTGCTCTGTATTCCTGTTCTCTGATTTCTATGCCATTAACAGTCTCTTGCATCTCATCCAGTCTGCTGCTAAGCCCGTCGATCGCTTGTCTCATTTCTGCATTGTCTCTCCTCACTTCCCTGAGCTCTTGCATATTTCTCTGTAGATTCATCAGTATGGTTATGACTTTTATTCTGAATTCTTTTTCAGGAAAGATTGTGCATTTCCATCCCTTCAGACTCCCTCTCTGGTGTCTGGGTCTGGATAAGCTTTGTACCATATTCCTCTGTCTTTTCATGGCGATAGAAGCGGTCGCTGGTAGGTGCCATGTATGTCAGCTGGGCCCTTTAAGACTTAAAAAAAAAAGAAAGAGAAGAGAGAAGAAAAGAAGAAAGAAAAAAAAAGAGAAAAAAAGACACCAAGAAACAAAGAAACAAGAAGATGTTGTCCAGGAGTAGATTCTGTGAGGATGCTGTAGGTGGTGCTGTTGCTCCACTTTTACACAGCTGCGGCCATGCCGCTCCACAGAGCCCTTTGTAGGTCTGGCCGGGGCGGGAACGAATGGGAGGCTGCTGATCTCTGTGGAAAGTTTCAGTAAGGCTACTTTTTCTCAGTCGCCAGCCAAGTGGTCCGAAATTCCCCATGACTCCCAGCCTGCTGGGCCAAGTGTGCTGGAATGATCCTGTTCCTCTGTTGGGTCCCTATCTCTTTAAGACCACCGCCTTGCGGGGTGCCAAGTCCTCTCAGGTGTAGATGCAGGCTGAGTGCTGTCCTGTATCTTCTGGTCTTTTAGGAATAGTTGTATTTGTTGTATTTTCATAAATATGTATGGTTTTGGGAGGAGATTTCCGCTGCCCTGCTCATGCTGCCATCTTCCCAGAACACTCCCATAAACTTTTATAAGGTAAATCATTCACTGAGAAAGTGGCAATCCAGTTGAGGCTGGTGCATATTCACTTTCCTTTCTCAAATTTCTCCATCGCATTTGAAGAGCTTTCAAACAGGGTCAAGTGTATAAATAATAATTGGTGGTTCCCCTGTTAAGACATAACTTCAAAATACCTTGTTCACTCAGCTTTGTTCTGGCCTAGTGGATATGCTCTGATGGGCCATATTGTAGATGTACAAGGGGATAGGGCCTAAATTTCAAGTTCCTAAAACTGTGAGCAGCATTCCTCATCGTGAGGCAAAAGGCACAGCCTCACAACCAATCCTCTATTCCAACATTCTAACTCTGTGATACACAAGTGGAGAGTACTTTGGGGGATTTTTGTTAAGTGTGGAACCCAATTTCAACTCTTAACACCAGGTGTCACTATTGCTTGTTAACTAAAAACAGGTAAATATTTTTTTTCTGGGACTGCAGGATCCTGAATGGGAAAAACAAAAGCTTATTCTAATTCAAGAAATATTTAATGAATATATATATATGAGCAAGGCAGTAATGCCAGGTGCTTTGGATGAAAAGGATCATCAATGCCCTCAAACATTATAGTGGAGGAGATAGGCATGGAAGCAATCACATACCAATGCTCCTAAAACATACAACATTAAGCCAAGGTATTTAACTCTCAGTGAAAAATAAACATACCATCTCCTTATGGTGGAACATTGATTCCTCAGCGACACCTTCTGACTCCAGCCTGGGTTAGGTTCCCTGGCCAGATGTCTGTGCTGCATCCTATACCTAATATTCAGTTTTTTTGCAATCACTTAATTCCAGCCTTTCCTTCTAGACTAAGTTGTGAGAAGGCAGAGCCAGGCATCTCCTGGGCTGCATTCCCAAGCTTAACAGTAACAACAGTTAACAGCCATCACTTACTGTTTGTTAATGCATCACATGCTATTCTAAGCCCTTTACATTCACCATGGCTTTTAATCTTCCCAACAACCCTAGGCCACTGTCTCTATTTTACAGCTGAGGAAATCATGGCTACTTGGTTAGTAGGTTAAGCCATCAATCTAGATCTAATTAAATAAAAAGTAGCACCACACCCATTTGAGTCACTTTTAAGAACTTCCAGTATCTGATGCCAGCTTATTCACCTGCCCTAATTTACCATTCTCTTCTTCAGGCAAACAAACCCACCTCTTGGTCAAGTAATGCTCACTACCATTTCAACACTTCATTCCTATTCTTCTGTCCTCTGGCATTTGTCTAGATCAATTTCTCTCAAATTGTTATTTTAGTTTAACAAAATTAATAGGGTACTCATCTATTAGAATGACAATTTTCTTAACTTCTTTTCAAATTTGTTATCCTTCATGAAACAGTTTTTAGGACTGCCTATAAGCATTCCCTATATAATGTTTATTTGAAGCTGAGAAAACAGCTTCTAGTAATAGCTTTTATTTTAAAAGCACTTTCTCATAGGCTCATTTAATCATCTATAAAGCTAGATAGGGCCATAGAAATTACTTAGTCTAATCTCTCATTTCAAAACTAAGAAAAGATTGAGAAAATCCTGATTCAGTCCAGGTTACACAGTCAGTGGTGAGTCAAGACCATGCTGTAACCTCTTGTCTAATCTTATTAATTTATAACTGCTGCCACTTCAGCATTAATTTCACATGGGCCAACATTTCAAGTCTATCACCTGTTGGCATATACCATTTGACTGCCCAGGTTCCAGTTCCAAACCCTCAACCTTCTCTAGCCATGTGACCTGGGCTAGTTACTTAAACTGTTAATGCCTCAGTTTGCTCCTCTGTGAAAAGAGGGTCATAATTCCTGCCTCTTAGGGTCATTAGGAAACATAAATGACATTATACATGAAACATGCTTAGAACAGTGTGTAGCACACAGTAAATGCTCAGTAAATGTTAGCCATTATTCCTATTTGGTAAATATTCTTTAACTGTCATTCCTACCAAAGGTATAAAACATTTTCTTTTCATGAAACTTAATTTTTGTGCTATGTGAGGAATGATTTGTTATTCCAAATTGAAACAAATATAAGACATGATGTGTTCACTTACTTTAATAACACTACATTTACCATGTTATCACCATGGAATGTAAATTCAGGTTAGACAAGAGAATTTCACAAGTACAATGAAACACTCTGCAGTATCTGAAGTTTGTGCATAATGTCTGACCAAACCAGCTCACTCATCAATCATTAATCACTTCCATTATAGGAAATTTGCTTAACATGTATGATTCTTACAGAGAAAATAAACATACTGTACACATTTAAAATGTGTTTTTGATTTACCTTGGCATTAGCAATTAAAATACACATTTCTATTTCAAGATGGTATTTTAAAAGTGTTCTAATGTAACAGCAGCAAAATATAATTCTGCAATTACAAAAGGGCTAAACTGGGATCCATAATTAATTCTGAAAGGGTTCTTCAAGAGCCAACCAACACTAAAAACTGAAGTACTCAATCTACAAGGCAGGCAGAAAGAAGTTAAACTAACTGGGGTAAACAGGATTCCTACAGAACAGCAAAAGCAAGTGATATTCTGCAGTGACTGGGAGCACTTCAGGGTTGGCATGCTGTCCCCTTTAGAACTTAAGAAGGTGCACATTTTACCAGTATCAAATGCATTTAAAATGACATGTTTTTTTGTGCTAAATTTGACTCCCATAAATGACCTAGTTAGTGAACTAGTCACTAGTAATTTGGACACGAGGCAATCAAGCTTGCAAGAAAGAAGGTAATATTCAAATTACGATGTTATTGTCTGACCCACTCAAATGATTTATTTTGAACATACATATATAACCTCAAAATGAGATGTCTAACCAAAGCAAGCACCGTCAATAAGACCAAGACAGCATCTCTTCTTCTAAGGTTTAGGTTTTGCCCAGAATTCCTTATACATGGAATAGCCCATACCTAGAGGAAAAAAGAATGCTTGTTAAACATTTAAATTATTTTCTTCAATATTAAGAAAGTTAAAAACAGTTCAGAAAATAGCTAAAAGTAGCACCTTACTAGCATGTAATATTTACAAGGGGAGCAAGACCTAGGCTGCTTACTCTTTCCTTCTTAAACAATTTAAGTTTCTAAAATTCTTTTTCCATAGCTTCCCAAGTAACTCAAGGCTATTAATGACTAGCTCAGACTATTAAAATATTTCTTAAAGAACAATCAATATTTCCCTAACAACTTTAAAAGGAGTCATTGCTACATAATACCAGATATAGCTAATAAATCATAAAGCCTGTAAAAGTATGTAATACCGTCATTTAAAAAATCTTTTCCACCTTCAAAAACTCAATAAAATACAATCATGTCTCTCCTAGATAATGGACCTTATTACCAACCCTATTTACAGGTCTAGACTCATAAATGAAATTATAAACTCAGTGATGGACAGGTCAGTCTTTTAAAATCTTTAGTAAGATATAGTATGGACAGTAAAACTATGTCACTACATGAACTACTTTTATTAATTCAATTTTTACATTAAACTAAATATAAGTGATATCTGCAAATAGCTTCAAAGTCAGGTAAAAGTATCTGCCTTGTTTTATTTACAAAGAAATCCATTAATGGGGAACCACAAATCTGAAAATTTCCTGCAGGAACCTACCAAGAGTCATTGCTCCCACAACAAAACCTTGGGCTGCCACACGCATATGGATCAGGTGAACAGACATTTTAGTATTTCCCCTGCTCTTCAATTTGTATAATCCATACGCAACGATTGCAGCAAAACCTGCCATTCCTAGAAGACAAATAGTCTAGAGTATGTGAGATGCTTAGGGGAAGGAAACCAAGATGATTTTACCATCAATAAATATACTTCCTACTATTTTTATAAGGATACTTTATGAGACCATTATTAGCCAACACACAAATTGAGTTTTTAAATTTTCCCTGTCAGAACCAAAAACCCGTAACTGGTAGCAAACAGTAGCAGATCCAGGAAGTTAAGATCATCTTCAACATGTGGACTTGTGGAGCTGGTAGATAAGTTCCTTCACCATGTCAGGGGAACTCTTCCTCCCTGTATTTCCCTCTCTGAAAGGAATCAGTTAATACAACAGACTGTAATAAACCGAAACTGTGAGTATAGCAGCTTTTTGTCTTGTCTTTCTAACAAGCCACTGAGACTGAAGGTGGTCTTGGAGTCCCACAACACATTCACTGAAGTAAGAGTCAATTAACAAGTAGACTGAATACTCACAGAACAACTTTTATAATGAGTTGTATCATGCCAATCTCAGCATATTTCAACAATGCATGAAAATATACTTGAAAATAGATGTAAGGATGTGCTGGATGAATGAGCTGACCACACTTCTATTGTTAAAGTTTACACTAGACTGATTATTAGAACATCAAAGTCAAACTCACCAATAGGGACAAATGGTGCCTCTCTAGCTTTTCGGATAAGTTTAGATCCCTGATCTTCATCATATGAAGAAAGAGAAACATCTGTGCCGCTTGACATAGTGGTTGAAGAATGTTCCTGAAAGAAAATTTCCATGAGGTTCTGCAATTAAAAGCATCTAGAACACTACATGACTGGATATATTTAAAATAATCCTAATTTTCATAGAAACTTGGTATTTGTAATCCATGAACTTTAAAAAATATTTTATGAAATTAGCTGCATTTTTAACTCAAAGCCATCTTTAGGGAGTGCTGTATGCATTTATTCCCTGTTTTGATGTTTCTCCCATGCAACCAATTCCCTCTTAGAACCACACTGTTAATAAGAGTGAAATTTTCTAAAAATTGAAGTTACTTTTTATCAATTCAAATAAAAGCTATTAATTTTCTGGCTATCTTCATCCTTAATCAACTTCAACTTAACAACTTTAAATTATTCAAACCAAAATAATACTCCTCATTGCCCCTTCAATATCATGTTAAAGCACCAAGCATTATGAAGTAGTTTGGTAAGTGTAAGTTTTACTGTGTTCAACTGCAACTGACATTTACTCCAACATGCTACATGGCTTCAGTTCTCACTTGTGAATAGTTCAACCTAGCACACTAATCTCTTATTGATGGTGGTTGTCTTTGGGGAAAAGATTACAGTTAGCCACAATTTCCACTTAGCTCATTATTTACTCCTTTTAAGGACAAAGCTTCTATTTTACTACTGCTAGAGAAATGCCTCTTTTTAAACATAATTTATGTTCAACTGAACATAATAATAGCCTTTTAGTTTTCTATTACTTAGGCTTATCATTTTTAACATCACTGCAGCATAAAACTGAATCACCTCCAGGGTCTTCTTAGTGAATGAATTATCTCCTAAGCTTCAGGTCCACCTTCCTCTATACATCTTACATTCCTTGGGCTTGCCTCCTAAAATTCTCTTCTTTTATGACCTTATTCCTGTAAGTGGTACCAAAAAGGCAATACAGTAGTCTGATCATTATATGAATGAGGGGGGAGGGGGAAAAGGTTCATTTCCATTACCAAAGAGACCAAAGTTTCCATCCTCCCCTTCAGTCTTTGAACATGAAGCTATTTAATAGGCATTTCATCACACTGAGCTAATAACAAATTCAACTTTACCTTAGTCACAGTAACTATTATACACTTCCTTCTTCACTGAGCTTATCTGAGCTACCTGTCAACTTTATCTATAGATAAAATAAGGGAATCAAGCATAGTATGTAAGTTCACAAGCCTCTGGCTACTGTCAATTACAATGAATGCAAACGTCAACTACCCATCCCACTACCGATATAAAATCTTGCCTTCACTTCTGTGTTTTTTATGTGCATCATACTCCCTTTGGTAACAATAACTCATTCAACACTTTGCTATTCAAGGGGTGTTGGTAGTAAAGGCCCTCAAAGAAAATCCAGCTCTAGAGGTAGCACTTAGCACTTAGTTTGAAAAGTGAAATCACCCCGCCAAGTCCCCATCTCAAGGGTCCAATTCTGCCATCTGACAGAGAAGAAAACCTTAATCATGCAGTATCACACAGCACATGGGAGAAAACTCAGATTAGAACTAGACTTTCTCTTGTTTTTTTTGTACTACATTATGTGATAGTTGAATAAACCCCTACTTATTGATCTTTTATTACATACAAGGTTAAGCAAACTCAAGGTTCAGGATGCTCACTATATATCTGCAGAGATAAAACATAAACACTGAAACTAATTAATGGTTCAAAATAAAAATTTTTTTAAAAAGGGGGACATAACAGTGTGATTATTTGCCAATAGCATTTCACAGAATGATGAAAATTGAATTTAGAGTGTGATGTCTTTTAGCTATAGTAGGTTTGGAAAGCTTCACTGAGAAATATCAAGAAATTGACCAAGAAACTACATAAACGGACCAGAAAGAGATTAGACATTGTGTTTATTTTGGGCTAATGTATGTTTATTAATTGCCTTCATAGCTAATCATAAGCTTCGCAAAGGCTCAGCTGTTTTATCCTAAATCCTCCTTCCACCTTCCTTGCCAACCAACCCCATATTCTAATCACATTAAATTTATAGATGCTCTCTATACCTCACCTCTAAGCCTTTGCACAAGCTGCTTCCTCTGATTAAACACTTTTTTTCCCTTCCATCTTTTTCACTTTCCCAGCTAACTCCATTTTTCAGGTTCTAAAAAACTAACCTCTCTGGAAAGCCTTCTTGGACTCTCCAAGTTTACGGTGCTTTGGTTACTAGCCCCATACTACCCCATGCTTTCTCCATAATAATTTTCTTATAAGTACCTGTTTCACTGTTTATCCTGCTGGAATCCTCGAAATCAGGAGGCTACTGCTGCACTGCTTATATCTACTTCTTTTGCCTGGTACGATGCTTTCCATATAGTAAGTATACTACAAAATGTTTGCTGGATAAATTTAAAACTGGTATTTTTCAACAATTAAAATTATTCTCAGGTAATTTATTTAGGAATAGTAGTGAAAACAGTAAGAAACACATTTGTAGAGTTTAAGCAGTAAGTAAAAAAAAAAAAAGCCAAACTGTATGTGCCTCAGTGCTTATTTCTGTTTAAATTCTTATATTGTAGCTATAAAAAAAGAAATGATAACCCAAATAGGTCTTGGTTCCCTGCAACCACAGGAGACAAAACTAATATATACTACAATCCACTTTTAAAAACTAACACCTTCTTTTGCAGAAAAAAAAAGCCTCCTTTCTTGCTTTGCCTGATTATTCCTAAATTAAAAAGTCATATGTGAATTGTATTTTAAAAGCAAGAAAATTGGTAGTTTTTCCTCTAAACTCTCATGTCTGGATCACCATAATTGTCTAACAGGTCAATGGAGCAAGTTTTTTTCTCCTTTCTTTCAGGAGGGAGGGGGATGGCTCTCCCTCCTGTATATAAAAGAACAGAAGAAAATCCATTGATCTCCATTGCTCAGCTATAATACAGACTCCAAAGTCTGTATGGGTTGGACATTTGCTCTGGCTTTCAGAGAGTAGTCCCTGGAGCATCAGGGTGTGGGGGGAACCAGGTAGTCATTATTTGTTTTAAGTGACTAATGATAATCTATCTGTGATCCCTAAAAATCCAACACTTACATCACAGTTATATTTTTTTACAAATTATACAAATTTCATAAATTATATTTTTATACCATCTTATCAATTCTAACATAGTATATATTTATAACACTCCCCAAATATAAGATTTTGGTAATTGGAAGTTTCCCAAGTACGAATGATTTATAGCCAGCTAACTGAAAAGGGTTAACTTAAGAAGTATCAGGGTCAATAACTGCAAATCATATAATTTGAGAATACAACCGAGATAATTAATACACACCAATAGCTTTACTTTACAAATGGAAAAAGGGTTATGAAGAGTTATATGAATTGCTCAACACCAGGAATACATCTCTGGCAGTACAGGCCTAGAACCTAGATCTTCTGATACAGTCTAGGGTTCTTTTGATGGACAACATATTGCCAAATCATCAACCTTATAATACTGGTACATATTTAATCTGAAAATATTAAGATCCATTCTTTTAACAAAAGCCAGCACCTCTCTTCCAATTGTAAAAAAAATACGTAAGTCATGCCTAAAATTAATGGAACCTTCCTTCTTCAGTGACTTAACTCATCTAACAATTTCAATTGTGATTTGAAATGTTTTTTTCACGAGCACTACTTCTATATTATTCTTTATTATAATTTTCTCATCCACCCACAGCAATGGACCCAGATGTTTGTCAAACTGAACAGGTGCAAAAAGAAACACTAATAACCAGATATTCAAAGGCAGTTTGGAAAAGGCGAATTATTCTGTAAATTCAGTAGATACTACTTAAGACTTTTCCAAATCCATGGGAACCTGTTAAGAGTT
>JAVSCE010005216.1:0-35691 GCA_032199065.1 Smutsia gigantea
GGGAACCCTCCTACACTGCTGGTGGGAATGCAAATTAGTTCAACCATTGTGGAAAGCAGTATGGACGTTCCTCACAAAAGTCAAAAGAGAAATACCATTTGACCCAGGAATCCCATTCCTAGGATTTTACCCTAAGAATGCAGCAGCCCAGTTTGAAAAAGACAGATGCACCCCTATGTTTATCACAGCACTATTTACAATAGCCAAGAAATGGAAGCAACCTACGTGTCCATCAGTAGATGAATGGATAAAGAAGAAGTGGTATATATACACAATGGAATATTATTCAGTCATAAAAAGAAAACAAATCCTACCATTTACAACATCATTGATGGATCTCGACAGTATTGTGCTCAGTGAAATAAGCCAGGTGGAGAAAGACAAGTGCCAAATGAGTTCCCTCATTTGTGGAGTATAACTACGAAGCAAAACTGAAGGAACAAAACAGCAGCAGACTCACAGACTCCAAGAAGGGACAAGTGGTTACCAAAGGAGAGGGGTTGGGGAGGGTGGGTAGGGAGGGAAGGAGAAGGGGATTAAGGGGCTGAGCAGCGCCAGAGAGTAGAGCTTCTGGGCACTAAAGGGCACCATATAAAAATATGAAATGCCAAAGAAACCTGGTCCAGAGTAAAATTATGAATACAACTCCTGAGAAAGATTTAAATGATATGGACCTCATGACTCTAACTGAAAGGGAGTTCAAAATAAAAATCAATGACATGGTCATGGAGGTACAGAAAGATATTCAAGAAATCAGGAATGAATTACAGTCCGAGATCCAATCATTGAAGAGCACAATGGACGGTATTAAAAGCAGATTGGACATGGTGTAGGAGATGATATATGACAGAGAAAGTAGAGAAGAGGAATACAAAGAAGCTGAGGCACAGAGAGAAAAAAGGATCTCTAAGAATGAAAGAATATTGAGAGAACTGTGTGACCAATCCAAAAAGAACAATATTCGCATTATAGGGGTACCAGGAGAAGAAGAGAGAGAAAAAGGGATAGAAAGCATCTCTGATGAACTGATTGCCTAAAACTTCCCCAATCTGGGGAAGGAGATAGTCTCTCAGGATATGGAGGTGCGCAGATCTCCCAACACAAGGGACCCAAGGAATACAACATCAAGACATATACTAATTAAAATGGTAAAGATGAAGGATAAGGACAGACTATTAAAAGCAGCCAGAGAAATAAGATCACATACAAAGGAAAACCCATCAGGCTATCATCAGACTTCTCAGCAAAAACCTTACAGGCCAGAAGGGAGTGGCATGATGTATTTAATGCAATGAAGCAGAAGGGCCTTGAACCAAGATTATTTACCCAGCAAGATTATCATTTAAATTTGAAGGAGGGATTAAACGATTCCCAGAGAAGCAAAAGATGAGAGAATTTACCTCCCAAAACCATTTCTACAGTGTATTTTGGAGAGACTGCTATAGATGGAAGTGTTCTTATACTTTAATAGCTGTCTCAAGAGGTAATAAAACCAAAGTAAAGAAAGAAGAACAGGTAATTACTAAGAAAATGCAAAATTAAATTAACTATCCCCAAAGTCAATCAAGGGATAGACAAACAGTAGAGAATATGACACTTAATATATAAAGAATGGAGGAGGAAGAAAAAGGAGGAGGAAGAAGAAGAAGAAAAAAAAGAACCTTTAGATTGTGTTTATAATAGCATATTAAGTGAGTTAAGTTAGACTCTTAGATAGTAAGGAAGTTAACCTTGAACCTGTGGTAACCACAAAACTGAAGCCTGCAATGCCAATAAGTACATACCTATCCAAAATCACCCTAAATGCAAATGGACTGAATGCACCAGTCAAAAGACACAGAGTCACTGAATGGATAAAAAAACAAGACCCATCTATATGCTGCCTTCAAAGAGACTCACTTTAAACCCAAAGACATACACAGACTAAAAGTGAAGGGCTGGAAAAAGATATTTCATGCAACTAATAGGGAGAAAAAAGCAGGAGTTGCAGTACGTACATCAGGCAAAATAGACTTCAAAACAAAGTCACAAGAGACAAAGAAGGACATTACATAATGATAAAAGGGTCAATCCAACAAGAAGATATAACCATTATAAATATCTATGCACCCAGTACAGGAGCTCCTACATATGTGAAACAAACACTAACAGAATTAAAGGGGGAAATAGAATGCAATGCATTCATTCTAGGAGACTTCAACACACCACTCACTCTGAAGGACAGATCAACCAGACAGAAAATAAGTAAGGAGACAGAGGCAATGAACAACACATTAGAACAGATGGACCTAACAGACATCTACAGAACTCTACACCCAAAAGCAGCAGAATACACATTCTTCTCAAGTGCACATGGAACATTTTCAAGACGAGATCATATACTAGGCCACAAAAGAGCCTCGGTAAATTCAAAAAGATTGAAATTGTACCAACCGGCTTCTCAGACCACAAAGGAATGAAACTAGAAATGAATTACGCAAAGAAAATGAAAAATCCCACAAACACATGGAGGCTTAATAACATGCTCCTAAATAATCAATGGATCAATGACCAAATAAAAACAGAGACCAAGCAATATATGGAGACAAATGACAATAATTCAACACCACAAAATCTGGGATGCAGCGAAGGCCATGCTAAAGGAAAGTATATCGCAATACAGGCCTACTGCAGGAAAGAAGAACATTCCCATATGAACCGGCTAAACTCGCAATTAATGAAACTAGAGAAAGAAGACAAATGAGATCCAAAGTCAGTAGAAGGAGGGACGTACTAAGATTACAGGAGAAATAAATAAAATCGAGAAGAAAACAATAGAAAGGATCAACAAAAGCAAGAGCTCATTCATCGAGAAAATAAACAAAATAGATAAACCCCTAGCCAGACTTACCAAGAAAAAAAGAGAGTCTACTCACATAAAGAGAATCAGAAATGAGAAACGAAAAATCACTACGGACAGCACAAAAATACAGAGAATTATTAGAGAATACTATGAAAAATTATATGCTAACAAACTGGATAACCTAGAAGAAATGGACAACTTTCTAGAAAAATACAACCTTCCAAGACTGACCCAGAAAGAAACAAAAAATCCCAACAGATCAATTACCAGCAACGAAATTGAACTGGTAATCAAAACCTACCTAAAAACAAAATTCCTGGATCAAATGGCTTCACCGCTGAATTTTATCAAACATTTAGTGAATACCTAATACCCATCCTCCTTAAAGTTTTCCAAAGGGTAGAAGAAGAGGGAATACTTCCAAACGCATTCTATGAGGCCAGCATCACTCTAATACCAAAACCAGGCAAAGACACCATCAAAAAAGAAAATTACAGACCAATATCCCTGATGAACATAGATGCAAAAATACTCAACAAACAACTAGCAAACCGAATTTAAAAACATATCAAGAGGATCATACACCATGATCAAGTGGGATTCATCCCAGGGATGCAAGGATGGTACAACATTCGAAAATCCATCAACATCATCCACCACAACAATAAAAAGGACAAAAACCACATAATCATCTCCATAGATGCTGAAAAAGCATTCAACAAAATTCAACACCCATTCATGATAAAAACTCTCAACAAAATGTGTATAGAGGGCAAGTACCTCAATATAATAAAGGCCACATATGACAAACCCACAGCCAACATTATACTTAACAGTGAGAAGCTAAAAGCTTTTCCTTTAAAATCAGGAACAAGACAAGGATGCCCACTCTCCCCACTTCTATTAAACATAGTACTGGAGGTCCGAGCCACAACAATCAGACAGCACACAGAAATAAAAGGCCTCCAGATTGGCAGGGAAGAAGTTAAATAGTCCCTGTCTGCAGATAACATGATATTGTACATAAAAAAACCCTAAAGACTCCACTCCAAAACTACTAGAACTAATATCTGAATTCAGCAAAGTGGCAGAATACAAAATTAAGACACAGAAATCTGTTGCTTTCCTATACACTAACGATGAACTAACAAAGAGAAATCAGAAAAACAATTCCATTTACAATTGCATCAAAAAGAATAAAATACCTAGGAATAAACCGAATGAAGGAAGTGTAAGACCTATACTCTGAAAACTACAAGACACTCTTAAGAGAAATTAAAGAGGACACTAACAAATGGAAATTCATCCCATGCTCTTGGCTAGGTAGAATAAATATTGTCAAAATGGCTATACTACCTAAAGCAATCTACAGATTCAATGCAATCCCTATCAAACTACCACCAGCTTTCTTCAATGAACTGGAACAAATAATTCTAAAATTCATATGGAACCACAAAAGACCCCGAATAGCCAAAGCAATCCTGAGAAGGAGGAATAAAACAGGGGGAATTACGCTCCCTGACTTCAAGCTCTACTACAAAGCCACAGTAATCAAGACAATTTTGTATTGGCACAAAAACAGACCCACAGACCAGTGGAACAGAATAGAAAATCCAAACATTAACCCAAACATATACAGCCAATTAATATTTGATAAAGGAGCCTTGGATATACAATGGGGAGATGACAGCCTCCTCAGCAGCTGATGTTGGAAAAACTGGACAGCTACATGTAAGAGAATGAAACTGGACTACTGTCTAGCCCCATACACAAAGGTAAACTCAAGGTGGATCAAAGACTTGAATGTAAGTCATGAAACCATAAAACTCTTAGAAAAAAACATAGGCAAAAATCTCTTGGACATAAACATGAGCAACTTCTTCATGAACATATCTCCCCGGGCAAGGGAAACAAAAGCAGAAATGAACAAGTGGGACTATATCAAGCTGAAAAGCTTCTGTACAGCAAAGGACACCATCAGTAGAACAAAAAGACATCCTACAGTATGGGAGAATATATTCATAAAAAACGTATCTGATAAAGGGTTGACATCCAAAATATATAAAGAACTCATGCACCTCAACGAACAAAAAGCAAATAATCCAATTAAGAAATGGGCAGAGGACATGAATAGATACTTCTCCAAAGAAGAAATTCAGATGGCCAACAGGCAAATGAAAAGATGCTCCACATCGCTAGTCTTTAGAGAAATGCAGATTAAAATCACAATGAGATATCATCTCACACCTGTGAGGATGGCCAACATCCAAAACACAAACAACAACAAATGTTGGCGAGGATGTGGAGAAAAGGAACCCTCCTACACTGCTGGTGGGAATGGAAATTAGTTCAACCATTGTGGAAAGCAGTATGGAGGTTCCTCAAAAAACTCAAAATAGAAAACCATTTGACCCAGGAATTCCACTCCTAGGAATTTACCCTAAGAATGCAGTAGCCCAATTTGAAAAAGACATATGCACCTGTATGTTTATCGCAGCACTATTTACAATAGCCAAGAAATGGAAGCAACCTAAGTGTCCATCAGTAGATGAATGGATAAAGAAGAGGTGGTACATATACACAATGGAATATTATTCAGCCATAAGAAGAAAACAAATTGTACCATTTGCAGCAATATGGATGGAGCTAGAGGGTATTATGCTCAGTGAAATAAACCAAGCCGAAAAAGACAAGTATCAAATGATTTCACTCATATGTGGAGTATAAGAACAAAGAAAAAAACTGAAGGAACAAAACAGCAGCAGTCTCACAGAATCCAAAAATGGACTCATAGTTACCAAAGGGAAAGGGACTGGGGAAGATGGGTGGGAAGGGAGGGATAAGGGGGGAAAGGGGACATTACGATTAGTAGATGTAATGTTGGGGGGGCATGGGGAGGGCTGTACAACTCAGAGAAGACAAGTAGTGATTCTATAGCATCTCACTACACTGATGGACAGTGACGTTAATGGGGTTGGTGGGGGGGACCTGATGAAGGGGGTAGTTTAATAACCATAATATTGCACATGTAATTGTAAATTAATGATACCAAAACAAATTAATTAATTTTTAAAAATTGCATGTACACTATTATCCAAAAGCACACATTTATAAAAAAGAAACTAGAGGGGTATATGCCAAAATGTTAACAATGGTTATCTCAGTGGCTGATAACAATGATAACAAAGATAACAGTGGTTATATTTATGGGTTTTGGGGAATGAGTGTTATTTTTTTCATATGCTTTTTTGTATTTTCCAAAATTTCCTAAATGAACATGTATTACTTTTAATAAACAGAACAAAATAGTAAAAAATAAAATAAAATAAAAAAAGAATAAAATACCTAGGAGTAAACCTAACCAAGGAAGTGAAAGACCTATACTCTGTAAACTACAAGACACTCATGAGAGAAATTAAAGAAGATACCAATAAATGGAAACACATCCCATGCTCATGGATAGGAAGAATTAATATTGTCAAAATGGCCTTCCTGCCTAAAACAATCTACAGATTCAATGTAATTCCTATCAAAATACCAACAGCATTTACCAACAAACTAGAGAAAATCATTCTAAAATTCATATGGAACCACAAAAGACCCCAAATCGCCAAAGCAATCCTGAGAAGGAAGAATAAGGCTGAGGGGATTATGCTCCCCAACTTCAAGCTCTACTACAAAGCCACAGTACTCAAGACAATTTGGTACTGGCACAAGAACAGACCCATAGACCAATGGAACAGACTAGAGAGCCCTGATATAAACCCAATCATATATGGTCAATTAATATATGATAAAGTAGCCATGGACATACAATGGGGAAATGACAGCCTCTTCAACAGCTGGTGTTGGCAAAACTGGACAGCTACATGCAAGAGAATGAAACTGGATTATTGTTTAACCCCATACACAAAAGTAAACTCGAAATGGATCAAGGACCTGAATGTAAGTCATGAAACGATAAAACTCTTAGAAGACAACATAGGCAAAAATCTCCTGAATATAAGCATGAACGACTTCTTCCTGAACGCCTCTCCTCGAGCAAGGAAAACAAAAGCAAAAATGAACAAGTGGGACTACATCAAACTAAAAAGTTTCTGTATGGCAAAGAACACCATCAACAGAACAAAAAGGCATCCTACAGCATGGGAGAATATATTGGTAAATGACATATCTGACAAGGAGTTAACATCCAAAATATATAAAGAACTTACACACCTCAACACCCAAAAACCAAATAACCTGATTAAAAAATGGGCAGAGGATATGAAGAGACAGTTCTCCAAAGAAGAAATTCAGATGGCCAACAGACACATAAAAAGATGGTCCACATCACTAATCATCAGGGAAATGCAAATTAAAACCACAATGAGATATCACCTCATACCAGTAAGGGTGGCCACCATCCAAAAGTCTAAGAACAACAAATGCTGGTGAGGATGCAGAGAAAGGGGAACCCTCCTACAATGCTGGTGGGAATGTAAGCTAGTTCAACCATTGTGGAAAGCAATATGGAGGTTCCTCAAAAAACTAAAAATACAAATACCATTTGGCCCAGGAATCCCACTCCTTGGAATTTACCCAAAGTATACAACTTCTCAGATGCAAAAAGACATATGCACCCCTATGTTTATGGCAGCCCTTTTTACAATAGCCAAGATATGGAAGCAACCTAAGTGTCCATCAGTAGGTGAATGGATAAAGAAGAGGTGGTACATATACACAATGGAATACTATTCAGCCATAAGAAGGAAACAAATCCTGCCATTTGCAACAACATGGATGTAGCTGGAGGATATTATGCTCAGTGAAATAAGCCAGGCAGAGAAAGACAAGTGCCAAATGATTTCCCTCATTTGTGGAGTATAACAACAAAGCAAAACTGAAGGAACAAAATAGCAGCAGACTCAAAGACTCCAAGAAGGAACTAGTGGTTACCAAAGGGGAGGGGTGTGGAGGGCTGGTGGGGAGGGTGGGAGAAGGGGATGGAGAGATATTATGTTTAGTACACATGGTGTGGGGGATCATGGGGAAAACAGTGTAGCACAAAGAAGGCAAACAGTGAATCTGTGTCATCTTGCTACACTGATGGACAGTGACTGAATTGAGGTATGGGTGGGGACTTGATAATATGGGTAAATGTAGTAACCACATTGGTTTTTCATGTGATACCTTCAAAAAGTGTATATCAATAATACTTTAATAAAAAACCTCAAAACTGAAAAAAAAGATTGTATATCAATGATACCTTAATTTTTTAAAAAGGGGAATGATAATAATACCTGTCCTGCATTTTAAATTGACTTTTCAGTATTGCTTTGAAGTGCGTAAAGTGATATATAAACTGTAAAAATGTTATACAAGGGCTAGAAGAAGCATTTATCATATATACATACTAGACAAGAACAAAATTAACAGCAATAAAGTATACTGGCAAAACATTTTCCCCTAATTTGTGATTATTGTTCTAGTTAACAGGGCCAGCAAAACTCATTTATTGTATTTAAAAGGTTACAGTCCAGGAAAAAAATGTCATTCTTGTCTACTTATTCATATAGCTTGGACTATAGACTCAAAGATTTCATGAGACTGGGGAGCCTGATTTCCTCTTTGTACTTATATATCTGTACCACCCCCAACCAGGGGACAGATGACAGTGACAAGACTGCCACTCTATAGGAGGCAAGAGCCCAAGCCATGGTTCTCACTACAGACTGACATCCAGCAGCTTGTTAATTACCTATTTCCATTAATGGGATGAATTCCATTGTCTTTCTGGATGACAATCTTCTGTTCAGAGCATACATGTCTTATTTTGTTCTGCATTCCTTAGCAACCCAGCGACTGTGTTCTGACACTTACACTCCCTTACTAGTGTTGAAGCTAACAAAAAAAAGGTTGTTTTTGCACAACCATGGATCTTGCTGTGCTTGAGTTTTTCCCCCTAAGTTTTTAAAATAAAGTTTAAACAAGAATTATATTAACCGGAAACATATAGAAACAGCATACCTTTTCTAAGGCAGATTACTTTTTAAAGCCTCATCACACCAGAACAGCATTTTCTTCTGTCTTTGTAACACGAATCAAAGGACAGTCTTGCAAACCAACCAGAGCTAACTTCTATGGGCTTTCTTTGGCAAGAAGATTGCCTTTGGCCAGATGGATTTCTCCAGAAGGGTCTGGTGAAACACTTCACAGAGTTCTTTTCTATGTAGAAAAATAGATGAGGTGGCAGTCACAAAAACAGTCTAGGGAAATACTGAGGACGATGGCGATTTGAGAAAATGGAAATTCACTAATTTTCCTCAGAGTCAGTCACTGTAAAACTATGTCTGATAGTATAAAATATTTTTTTGGAGTATGGAATATTCAAACATTTCTCCCACAATGTCTTTGCAGAAAAATAAGTGTACAGCTACAGGAGAGGCAGTAACAAAATGCCCCAGGCATGACATTGAATTTGAAATAATAGATACACACCTGAAAGACAAATATACATCTTTGGTAGAGCTCAAGAAGAGAAAGAGATGAGGTCAAGATTGAGGGGAAAAATGTGATCATGTGAGGGGACAGCCATACTGTCAAACAGGAATGAATACCTAAAAGTTGGAATCATGTTTGTAAATTGGATTTTAAAATGGATAAGGAGCTGGTAAATAAGATGGAATGCAGGAGTAGTATAGTCTGGAGACAATATAAGTCCCTAAGTTAAAACAAAGAAGTTCCAGGCCAGGTATTACAAATTTCCCCTAGACATCACTTCAGCAAGGTCATTAATCTTTAACATGGTTAGCAAGGAAGTTCTGTCTTATTGGATATTGGTCCTGAGCCCAGTAAAACTATATACTTTCTATCTTACACACACATAGACACACACACACACACACACACACGCAGTGGAGATTGTGGAGCAGCAGCTTGTACAGTGGTTAAGAATAGCACATTTCATTTCAGCATAAACGTGAATGTAGATTTCAAATTACTAGGTAAGTGACCTCAGTGAAGATATTTTACCTCATTGTACCTCAGTTTCCTATAAACAAAATGGGAATAAATAAACTAATCTCCAGGGGTACATATGAGGAATAAATGAGATACCAGAGAAAGCTTCCAATATGCCACTTGTCACACAGCACGTGGAAGCTGTTCCTGTTTATAAGTAGTATTACTCTTTTCACTACTGTTAAATGAAAATAACTTTCAGCAAAGGTCAGGGAGAGCTCAGAACTTGAAAAGAGCACTTGTCCATATTTGGAATAACCTGGGGCAGAGGGCAGGTAGACTAGATGATTTCACATAAAATGAGGATACTTTGTCTTCTTTATTGCTTAAGTAATGTATGGCCAGCATCCTGACTCCCTGCAGCAGAAAAACATCACTGTTTAATCCTAGAGTGCCTGAGTACTTATGGTGTTAGGATTACTGATTGAAGGGCTTGTTCTTATTATCATAAATGTCAAGATCCTGAATGATGTTTTTAACTCCACAAACATCTTTTACCTGCATCTAGGACAAGAAAACAGAATGAAAAGAACAGAAAGAGGTGGGATTTCTTTTCCCCAGTGAGCTCTAATCCTAAAACTTTTTTGCTTTAATTGTAGTTTTGTTTGGTCTCTTTATTTTCACTGTTGAAATACTTAATGAAATACTCTACGTCTTCATGGTGAACTCTGTTGCAGGGGAGGTGCTCATTAGTTCACTTGAGGTCATGAGTATTTGTCTCTAATTTATGAATGGCAGATACTGCAGATATTTCTAAAACTTGAGAGACATCAACTAACAGGCATTATCAGATGACTACAGAGCTGGAGGAAGAAATGAGACCTGAGTTTTCTTTGCCTGGCCTCATGGCCACTTTGATTCCTTCATGCACACTTGTCCCAAAACAACTCTGAAATCACAGCAGTATGCAGAATAACTTTAAAATATTTTGAGAAATATTCCTGTACCACTGCCTTTTGTATAAGGGAAGGATCAAGGACTGGGAAGAGACACACCCTCCTTTTCACAGAATCAAGCAAGCATCTCTAAGGGATGAAATGAACTCCAGTTCCATAGTCAGTGGCAGAATTCCCTCATTTAATTTAACAAGTGGGTAATATTCATCCCATATTTTCACATGAATACCTCTGTGTTGTAGGATTTCACCAGTGTTCCCTGCAGCCTCTCAGGTCCGTCATGACTTGACATTCCATGACTTTCCTTATAAACCTGCAGGTGAATTCTCATAGTGGGGGAAAGTCCTCTCAATGGATTTTCTGAATTTACAAGAAAAATTTATAGCACCTTTTCTGACTTGGAGATTTCTTCTCCCTGCTCTTCCCTTCCCCACACACCAGATGAAAATAAGTTCACTATTGTCCCCAAAGCCAAACTCCTGATCAGATGACCTTACAAGTCTTTTTTCATCACATCAAGTGAAAAATACCTTTATTTTTAACTTCAAGAATAGGTCACAGTAGTGAGATGTGTCCAGGTGGGAGGGACCTGGGCTGGGGCCAGGGAAGATGGATGGGGGCACCAGGGGGTGGGGGCTGGGGAAGCTGCTGGGAACATTTTCCTTATGGACTGAGCTAAAGTAAGAAAAATCGGCCTAAAGCTCAGCACAAAAGGATTTTTTCATTCCAGTCCTTTCACCTATGCAGGAGACAATAACTCTGGAGATGGTGCTGGAGCTGCAGATCTGGGCAATTTCTTGCCTAGGAGTGTTCCTTCTCAGCAAGCAAGATGTGTACCTTGGAGTTTCCCTCCAGAATCAGTACCTCGAGGCAAACTGCTTTCCCTCTGTGTTCCCTATTATGATTCAGCAGAACATGAGATTTGAAAAGGTATTTGAAAATGTAATCGATCCTGGAGCTGTAGCAGACATTTTGGAAAGCTTCTTAACCAGGTTTAAATTAATACAGATAGTGCCTCCAGTGTGCGGAGAGTTGGCCACTAATGAAGAAAATACACAGGATAAAATTTTAAAAGCTAGGGATTAAAGATGGTGGCATGAGAGGTAAGACACAGACTTCCCCCTAAAACTGCATATAATACAAAAATATAATTAATACAACTAATCCTGAAAGAACAAAAGGAAAGAGGACTACGCCAGACTGCATGCACCTGGAGAAAAGAGCAGACCTCACAGAATACAGTAACGTACCAAAGCTGTGGCCCAGCGGGACCCAAGCCCTTCCCCCACCCCAGCTCATTGGCGGGAGGAAGAAAAACGGGCCAGGGAGGGAATGGAGGCCTGCGACTGCTGAATACCTAACTCCGGAGCTCTGTTCTGGGAGCACAAACCTACAATTCATGGTGCTTGCATGATACTCTCGTGATTACGGGGATGCAAAGCTAAGACAGGCAGAATTCCTAGAGAGACTGATATTCCAGCCACTTGTGGAAAGCAGGGATCCATATCCGGCTGCTCTGGGACAAAAGAAACATGGGCAGTCTGAGAGACTTGTAACGAGGAAGCCCTTAGCAAGAGGGCTGCTAAAGGGGCAAGGACTGCACAGAGCTTACTGCTCAGTAGAGAGGACAGGTAGCCAAATTGTCCGGATGCACTCTGCCCAGCAGGTTGGGAACTTTGCCATATAGACTCTCATATTTAAGGAAGAAAAAGAAATCTTCCTACTTAGATGATCTTCAGGTGCTCCAGCTCCCTGGATGGCTACACAGCTCCAAGGACCCCCTCCGTGATATGCAGCCTACTGCACCTTTCTCCTGGCCAGCCCCACCTGGCGCTCAAACTGGCAAACCCTACCCTGGCGTTAGCCCAGCCAGAGGGAAGATCGGTCTACAGCAACTACAAACGCAAAGCATAGAGGCTTATACCTGTGTGCTCGGCCCACTGGTTCAGGCAGCCGGGAAGCAGGAAACAGCTCTTTCCTCCCCTGAGGCACCAATACCACTCCCCTACAATCCCTGACATTGCTTCAGGAGCTGAACAGCTCCAGAGAGTAGAGCTTCTGGGCACTAGAGGGCGCCATACACAAATATGAAATACCAAAGAAACCTGGTTCAGAGTAAAAGTATTAATACCACTCCTGAGAAAGATTTAAATGACATCAACCTCATGACTCTTCCTGAAAGGGAGTTCAAGATAAAAATCATTAACATGCTCATGAAGGTATGGAAAGATATTTAAGAACTCAGGAATGAATTACGGTCGGAGATCCAATCATTGAAGAGCACAATGGACAGTATTAAAAGCCGATTGGATATGGTGGAGGAGACGATAAATGAAATAGAAACTAGAGAAGACGAATACAAAGAAGCTGAGGCACAGAGAGAAAAAAGGATCTCTAAGAATGAAAGAATATTGAGAGAACTGTGTGATTAATCCAAACAGAACAATATTCACATTATAGGGGTACCAGAAGAAGAAGAAGAAAGAAAAAGGGATAGAAAGTGTCTTTCAGGAAGTAATTGCTGAAAACTTCCCCAATCTTGGGAAGGAGATAGTCTCTCAGGCCACGGAGATGCACAGATCTCCTAACACAAGGGACCCAAGGAAGACAACACCCAGACATACAGTAATTAAAATGGCAAAGATCAAGGATAAGGACAGACTCTTAAAAGCAGCCAGAGACAGAAATAAGATCACATACAAAGGAAGGCCCATCAGACTATCATCAGACTTCTCAGCAGAAACCTTACAGGCCAGAAGGGAGTGGCATGATGTATTTAATGCAATGAAGTAGAAGGGCCTTGAACCAAGAATACTTTATCCAGCAAGATTATCATTTAAATTTGAAGGAGGGATTAAATAATTTCCAGATAAGCAAAAGCTGAGAGAACTTACCTCCCACAAACCATCTCTACAGTGTATTTTAGAGGGACTGCTATAGATGGAAGTGTTCCTAAGGTTTAATAGCTGCCACCAGAAGTAATAAAACCAAAGTAAAGAAAGAAGAACAGCTAATGACTAAGCAAATGCAAAATTAACTATCCCCAAAGTCAATCAAGGGATAGACAAAGAGTATACAATATGATATCTAATATACAAAGAATGGAGGAGGAAGAAAAAGGAGGAAGAAATAAAAAGAACCTTTAGATTGTGTTTGTAATAGCATATTGAGTTAAGTTAGACTCTTAGATAGTAAGGAAGTTAAATTTGAATCTTTGGTAACCATGAATCTAAAGCCTGCAATGACAATAAGTACATACCTATCCATAATCACTCTAAATGTAAATGGACTGAATGCACCAGTCAAAAGACATAGAATCACTGAATGGATAAAAAAGCAAGACCTATCTATATGTCGCCTACAAGAGACTCACTTTAAACCCAAAGACATATACAGCCTAAAAGTGAAGGGATGGAAAAAGTTATTTCATGCAACTAACAGGGAGAAAAAGCAGGTGTTGCAGTACTTGTATCAGACAAAATAGACTTCAAAACAAAGAAAATCACAAGAGGCAAAGAAGGACATTACATAATGATAAAAGGGTCAATCCAACAATAAGATACAACCATTATAGATATCTATGCACCCAACACAGGAGCACCTACATATGTGAAACAAATACTAACAAAATTAAAAGAAGAAATAGAATGCAATGCATTCATTCTAGGAGACCTCAACACTCCACTCACTCTGAAGGACAGATCAACCAGACAGAAAATAAATAAGGACACAGAGGCCCTGAACAACACCATAGAACAGATGGACCTAAAAGACATCTACAGAACTCTACACCCAAAAGCAGCAGAATACACATTCTTCTCAAGTGCACATGGTACATTTTCAAGAATAGAACATATACTAGGCCACAAAAAGAGCTTCGGTAAATTCAAAAACATTGAAATTATACCAACACACTTCTCAGACTACAAAGGTATGAAACTAGAAATAAATTACACAAAGAAAATGAAAAATCCCACAAACACACAGAGACTTCACAACATACTCCTAAATACCCAATGGATCAATGACCAAATAAAAACAGGGATCAAACAATATATGGAGACAAATGACAACAATAATTCAACACCAGAAAATCTGTGGGACACAGTGAAAGCCATGCTAAGAGGAAAGTATATTGCAATACAGGCCCACCTCAGGAGAGAAGAACAATCCCATATGAGCAGTCTAAACTCACAATCAATGAAACTAGAAAAAGAAGAATAAATGAGGCCCAAAGTCAGTAAAAGGAGGGAAATAAAGATTAGAGAAGAAATAAATAAAATTGAGAAGAATAAAACAATAGAATCAGTGAAAGCAAGAGCTGGTTCTTTGAGAAAATAAACAAAATAGATAAACCCCTAGACAGACTTATCAAGAAAAAAAGAGAGTCTACTCACATAAACAGAATCAGAAATGAGAAAGGAAAAATCACTACAGATACCACAGAAATACAAAGAATTATTAGAGAATACTATGAAAAATTATATGCCATCAAACTGGATAACCTAGAAGAAATGGACAACTTTCTAGAAAAATACAACCTTCCAAGGCTGATCCAGAAAGAAACAGAAATTCTGAACAGACCAATTACCAGCAACGAAATTGAACTGATAATCAAACACCTACCTAAGAACAAAACCCCTGGAGCAGATGGCTTCACCGCTGAATTTTATCAAACATTTAGTGAATACCTAATACACATCCTCCTTAAAGCTTTCCAAAGAGTAGAAGAAGGGCGAATACCTCTAAATGCATTCTAGGAGGCCAGCATCACTTTAATACCAAAACCAGGCAAAGACACCACAAAAAAAGAAAATTAAAGACCAATATCCCTGATGAACATATATGCAAAAACACTCAACAAAATATTAGCAAACCAAATTCAAAAATACATCAAAAGGATCATCCATCATGATCAAGTAGGATTTATTCCAGGGATGCAAGGATGGTACAACATTCGAAAATCCATCAACATCACCCACCACATCAACAAAAAGGACAAAAACCACATGATCATCTCCATAGATGCTGAAAAAGCATTTGACAAAATTCAACATCCATTCATGATAAAAACTCTCAATAAAATGGGTATAGAGGGCAAGTACCTCAACATAATAAAGGCCATATATGACAATCCCACAGCCAACATTATACTTAACAGCAAGAAGCTGAAAGCCTTTCCTTTCAGATCAGGAACAAGACAAGGATGCCCACTCTCCCGACATCTATTCAATGTACTACTGGAGGTCCTATCCATGGCAATCAGGCAACACAAAGAAATAAAAGGCATACAGATTGGCAAGGAAGAAGTCAAACTGTCCCTGTTTGCAGATGACATGATATTGTACATAAAAAACCATGAAGAATCCAGTCCAAAACTACTAGATCTAATATCTCAATTCAGCAAAGTTGTGGGATACAAAAATGTTACACAGAAATCTGTGGCATTCCTATACACTAACAATGACTTAGCAGAGAGAGAAATCAGGAAAAGAATTCCATTCACAGTTGCATCAAAAAGAATAAAATACCTAGGAATAAACCTAACCAAGGAAGTGAAAGACCTATACTCTGACAACCACAAGACACTCATGAGAGAAATTAAAGAAGATACCAATAAATGGAAACACATCCCATGCTCATGGATAGGAAGAATGAATATTGTCAAAATGGCCATCCTGCCTAAAGCAATCTACAGATTCAATGTAATTCCTATCAAAATACCAACAGCATTCTTCAACGAACTAGAGAAAATCATTTTAAAATTCATATGGAACCACAAAAGACCCCGAATAGCCAAAGCAATCCTGAGAAGGAAGAATAAAGCTGGGGGGATTATGCTTACCAACTTCAAGCTCTACTACAAAGCCACAGTAATCAAGACAATTTGGTACTGGCACAAGAACAGACCCATAGACCAATGGAACAGACTAGAAAGCCCTGATATAAACCCAATCATATATGGTCAATTAATATATGATAAAGTAGCCATGGACATACAATGTGGAAATGACAGCCTCTTCAACAGCTGGTGTTGGCAAAACTGGACAGCTACATGCAAGAGAATGAAACTGGATTATTGTTTAACCCCATACACAAAAGCAAATTCGAAATGGATCAAGGACCTGAATGTAAGTCATGAAACGATAAAACTCTTAGAAGACAACATAGGCAAAAATCTCCTGAACATAAGCATGAGCAACTTCTTCCTGAACGCATCTCCTCAAGCAAGGGAAACAAAAGCAAAAATGAACTCATGGGACTACATCAAACTAAAAAGTTTCTGTATGGCAAAGGACACCATCAAGAGAACAAAAAGGCATCCAACAGTATGGGAGAATATATTTGTAAAGACATATCCGACAAGGGGTTAACATCCAAAATATATAAAGAACTTACACGCCTCAACACCCAAAAACCAAATAACCCAATTAAAAAATGGGCGGAGGACATGAAGAGACAGTTCTCCAAAGAAGAAATTCAGATGGCCAACAGGCACATGAAAAGATGCTCCACATCACTAGTTATCCGAAAAATGCAAATTAAAACCACAATGAGATATCACTTCACACCAGTTAGGATGGCCAACATCCAAAAGACAGACAACAACAAATGTTGGCGAGGATGCAGAGAAAGGGGAACCCTCCTACACTGCTGGTGGGAATGCAAATTAGTTCAACCATTGTGGAAAGCAGTATGGAGGTTCCTCAAAAAACTCAAAATAGAAATACATTTGACCCAGGAATTCCACTCCTAGGAATTTACCCTAAGAATGCAGCAGCCCAGTTTGAAAAAGACATATGCACCCCTATGTTTATCGCAGCACTATTTACAATAGCCAAGAAATGGAAGCAACCTACGTGTCCATCAGTAGATGAATGGATAAAGAAGAGGTGGTACATATACACAATGAGATACTATTCAGCCATAAGAAAGAAACAAATCTTACCATTTGTAACAACATAGATGTAGCTGGAGGGTATTATGCTCAGTGAAATAAGCCAGGCGGAGAAAGACAAGTGGCAAATGATTTCCCTCATTTGTGCGGTATAACAATGTAGCAACATTGAAGGAACAAAATAGCAGCAGACTCACAGACTCCAAGAAGGGACTAGTGGTTACCAAAGGCAGGGGAGTGGGAAGGCGGGTGTGGATGGTGGGAGAAGGGGACTGAGTGGTATTGTGTTTAGTACACGTGGTGTGGGGGAATCATGGGGAAAACAGTGTAGCACAGAGAAGGCAAATAGTGAATCTGTGGCATCTTACTACACTGATGGACAGTGACTCAATTGGGGTATGGGTGGGAACTTGATAATATGGGTAAATGTAGTAATCACATTGTTTTTTCATGTGAAACCTTCAAGTGTGTATATCAATAATACCTTAATAAAAAAAACTAATTGGGAATTAGGAGTCCCTAGATAAGGTCACTTTACCAGGACAGTGACTTCCCTGGAGCTGACTTTGCAATCTGCCTGAAACAAAATAAGTTAATTGATATTCTGATTTCACATTTAATTTTTTTCACAGCTTAATGTTTTGGCTCTTGCCATCATCTCTCTGCTCTTGCAAGCTCACAAGCAACAGGGTGAAGTAATAAGTAGCAAGGTGACATTAAAGAGACAACTCAACCGTCTGCAGTCCTGGTTGGCAGCATTTTTTTTTCCTGAGTAATGTGTGATGATTGTGATTTTATCCTGCATCAATAAACATGGCCATAATACGTGTAAAAAAAAAGGAAAGAAAAGAACATACACAGAATTTTCTTTTCCCTGAGTCCAAGCTGACAGCTTCATACCCTGGGATGTGTAGGCAGGTACTCCTGAAGACAGTTGCAGGTTTTCCAGGTATTGCTCCCAAAATAGAGTTTTCTACAGGGACAGCTATCAGAAAACGTGTGTTTCTGCATAGAAACAGATTTATAGAAGAAAGATATAAGTCACAAAGACCTTTATCAACATCATGTGGACCAAAATTCCCTTTAAACAATGTAAAGATGAAGCTAAAGGAGAGTAATCTAGACAGACTGCCCCAAGGCATGCAATCCCAGGCATCCCCTCCATATTCCACCACGCGCTTCTTCCAGGATCACCCAGCTTTGATGAACCTTGGAAATAATCTCAAAATCTCTGGAGAAAGCAAAGCTCTGTTTGTAGTTAGACACGTGGACAGTGCAAAGGTTTTTGGTGAAACTATTTCAGAGCTTCATTCCCAGAAATCTAGGAGAAAATCTAAGTTTTCAAATTTTCCATTTCCAATGAGAAGAGCTTCTTCTCTTAACAGCCTTGCAGCTAACATAAAGGTTATCGAAGAGCCAGATGAACGGATCATTTTAAGGAATGAATCACCAACATCTTTAGATTCAAGTAAGTTTAGAAAACCCTCATCCAGTTACAGTAACCAAGGGGAATGCTGATTTCCATCAGGGAAGTTCATTTGCCACCTTCCAGCATTGCAGATCTCCCAGCCCTCTTCTGGGTCAGCCCTTTCTCCAAGAAAGCTTCTACCCTAGTTCTCAGTCCACATGGAAGAAGATCCACGAAAGGGTATGCAGACTTCTGACATCCTACAGAGCTCAGGAACACCTAAACAAGGAAGATTCTGTCTCTGAAGTAAATTATATCCTTGATAGTCCAAGCTACCCTCTAAAGAAATACCCAGTGCATGAATAGAGATATTTTTAAGCTGCTGCCTTATGAGAAACTGAATGAAAGCTGGAGGAACACTGTGAAGAACTCACTCAAGTCACTGGCACATCCTAAAAGAAGTCAGCAGATATATCCTAAAAAGCAATTTTTGTTTGTGTATCTAATCACCAGTGTCTAACCACCCTTTAAATCAAACCCTGTATTAGTCCTTTGTACCCAGGTAAGAGTTGTTGATTAAATTGTTTGCTCACAGTATAACACCCAGCCCAAGTGGGCCTTTTATTACACAGTGCTGTTTGGGCCTCTTGAAAATCAGGGGGGCCCCTTAAGGAGCAGCCAGAAATCTTCTAGGTAATCTGTAGAATACCTTCTACTTTTCTAGACAAGAGAGTTGGAGTGGGGTGGGGGATGAAGAAACCTGTCCAAAAGAGACACAAAACATCATTTATTTAGTCCAACTCCACTTACTGTGCAGTGAGAAGAAACCAGAGCCAGAGAGCAGAAGTAGCATGGTTCAGGTCATGAGTGATTACCATCAAGGATTAAAAACAACAACAGCTAACATTTATTGAGCACTTACCAGGGCTTAAGTCCTGTTTTAGGAGCCTGTCATCTACTTTTTGATGGTTTCTTCTTAAAAACATATCAAACAAAAGCTGGTTTATATATACAAAAAATCAACACAAGTTACTATTATCAAAGTATGGAGTACCCAGCTGGAGGCAAGAGGGATGCAGCATAAGGAGAAGTTGGAAAGACTCAAAGCTTGAGAGAGACTCGACCAGTTGTTGTTGAAGGACGGCCACATGGACAGCGTGAGAAGGAATAAGGGCACCATTTAGGAACAAAGACTGGCCCCCAGTTGACAACCAGAGAAGAAACTGGGTCATCAGCCCTATAACCACAAGGAACTGAATACAACCAACACCTAAATGACCTTGGAAGCAGTTTCTTCCTGAGAGCTTCCAATAAGGAATAGAACCCTGCCAACACCTTGACTTTGGCCTTGGAAGACCCAGACCTGAGAACCCAATCAAGCTTACCCAGACTTCTGACTTACGAACTATGAAATAATGAATGGGTGTTATTTTAAGCTGCTTACATTTATGGTAATTTAGCATGGCATCAATAGACAACTAACTAAATCAACCATGTCTTCCCAATTTCTTCACATATTCCTCACACCACAGTATGTCCATCCTCTCACCATGAGTCTGCCTCATTGGATCATAAGCCAATTTGTCTATGACCCTTTGGAAAAAGCAATGCCTATTGCCACCACCTGAGCCCACTGATCAGTTTTACCATCACTTAATAGTAGGATAAACTAGACATTATGAACCTCCTAATGGGATGAATTGGAAGTATAGTGCAGGACCCATGAAACAGTCTTGCCAAAAATGTCTGTAAACTGCATCTAATAAAATCTGTAGAGCTAGTGCCAAGTAAGTTGGAAATCTGGGGGATAGAGAACAAGTTAAATGGCACCACAAGAAAATAATCAGAAAGTCAAGAATATAAGACAAGACAACTGACTTTTTTAAAAAGAAGATAGTGAGAAAGAGTAATTGAGGGAAGTAATTGCTCTAATTTAAAAGAGATTTGAGAAAAAATAAAAGTGATTTTAGAGGTATTAGAAATCAGCGTAATGAACCTTGATTGAATGCTACTTCAAACAAACCTATTGCCTCCAAGGTAACCTGGGAAATTTAGATATAGACTGGATATTAGATGACAATCGGAAATTATTGTTAATTTGGCAGGTGTGATAATGCCTTTGTGGTTATATGAGAAAATGCCTGTTTTTCTAGAGACACGTACTGAAGTATTTAGAAGTGAAATGACAGGAGGTCTGTGATTGCTTTAAAATACCCTAGCAAGACAGCTAATGGAGGCTAGATGAAGCAAGTAGCAAGATGTTAATAACTGCTGAATTTGAGAGAAGGTTATGTGGGCATTCATATTATTATCTCTACTTTTGTGTATGTTTGAAATTTTTCATAATATAAATACTCTTCAAAATGTAATGCCCAAAACTGAGCATAACACACTAGTTCAGCTTGCTTCTAAAGAGTTAGTGGGGTCATCACCACCCCTGACCTGGACAGTGAATCTCTATTAATGTGTTCCACATGCTTCTTAGGTTTTTTTTAAGTGTGCACTACTGTCCTAACACAAACAAAACAGTGTTTCCCCATTAATACCAGTAGGTTCAGTCTTCCCCCAGTCTGTGCTTTTGTAATCCTCTGATCATAAATTAAAACTTTCCACTTATTTTGGTTAAATATAATTTCACTAATTCCAACCAATTGTTCCAATCTGTCAAAATTTCTATAAAGCTTTACAGAATTATCACATGTAAATTTACTAAACATACTTTTTATGACATTTTTCTAATCATGTTACATATTTGAATAGAATTTGGTCAAAAACAAAGCCGTGTCACTCCATTAAGTGTCTTTCTCCAATCATGAACATTCTTTAGAGAAAGGTAGTTAATAATCTTACATTTAAATTTAGAGATTATAAATTTATAGTTTACAACATGCTTTTCACATATGTAATCAAATTTAAGCCTTACATCTAGCTTGCAAATTATCCCATTTTATAGATGACTAAACCAAGGCCCAAAGAAATTACGGACAAACAGCTTTTCTTGAGCTGACTGGACAACACTTAGAAGAAAGAGGTGAAGAAAAAAGATATGTAAAGAACATAGTGGTGTGTATACATATGCAGTGAGATTACCTGAGGTGTAATTAAGCAATTAAAGATAAGAAGATAGATAAACAAATGTAGAGATTCAGACTCCTCAGGTAGAAGGAGGTGGTGGAGAAAAGATAGGTCAGTTCTTTATGCCAGCCAGCAGGGGCCATGGAACATTCACAAATCAATTTACTCATCTGTAAAATGGGGTTAAGATCCAGACTTCCAAGTTTCTCCATAGAACTTAATGAGATTATGTATGTAAAGTATGTGGCATCTGTGCTTGGCCTGTGGTAGGAACCCAGTGTTACTTCTCTCTCCCCATCCCCCAATGCCTTGATACTTCCAGTGCAGCAGAATCACACCTCATTTTTCTAAAGCTCTTATCCACTACACCATAATACTATAATCCACCACTGAGAGGTTCCGTACCGTCAAGTTGGTAACAAGGGGAAGAGTTAATATGAACTTCAGAGCTTGTGCTTTCTACCACGCATCTCCCTCTTAGGTTTCTCCCCCCTTTTCTCTCATGGCTATTCATTCCTCTGTCTCTGTTTGACCCCTTTCCTGAAGGTTTGTAGTGTTTAAAGACCATCAGAGCATATTCTTCAGGTGCCCTTTAATAACACTCTTTTTATTTCATGTTTACAGCGACTAAAGCTTTTTTCTGTTCATTTCCTCATCTGAGTTTCATAATAATTTGATGCACTGAGGTGAAATAGGAAGACTAGTGGGGTGATCCACCATTGAACAGATAAGGAAATTGAGACTCAGAGGTACATACATGACTTAGAGTCACACAGCAAGTACATGTCAGAATTGAAACTAGAACCTAGGTTATCTGCCACTAAATCCTCCTGTACTTGAAATACGACACCACGTCATCAACAGTGCATCAAAAAGCCATGTATCAAAAGCCAAAGGGGCACCACTGAAAGCTGCAACACAACCGTTTTATCCCCTAGATAATGTTCATCATCAAGAAAGCCACAAACATTAGAGATGCAAAAGGAAACTATTCTACTTAATAGTTGGATAATCATTTGGAGAAGGCTATTTCCTTCATCCATCATTTTTTAAGCACAGAAAAAAATTTAGAAATATTTATAATCATGTACTATGGATGTATATATATATATATATGCATATGGATGTTGTTGCATGCTGCAGATTTTTTCCTTTAACCCTGTCTCTAAAAGGACATGTACACAAGTTAATGTCTGGAGAGTGAGATTGGCTTTCAAGTGTGAATAAAGTGGAAAGGTCTTCGGTCCTTTTGATCAGTCCATCAAGTATAAAGTCCAATATCTTCTGACATAAAAATTTGCTCAGCATATTCTTTCATGTTAATAGGAAAAAAAAGGATGTGGTTACATGAACCAATATTTAATCTTTTCTGGTTTTATTTTCCTTCGTTATAATGATTACTCTCTCAGAGGAATAAAGGTCACTGCATGTGGATATAATACTCTCAAACAAAATGTTTTTACCAGTATACTACCTAGTTCAAAAAACTCATGAATAGCACTGAGTTTTCTTTGAAGGAATGAAATAAGTATTACAGGATCAACAGTATTTGAGTTCATACTCCATTCAATGGTTGTGGCAATGGGTAGTTTGATAAAGCCCTCTCCATAGAACAGAATAGAATAAAAAAAAACCAGACCCATATACACAAGAAAATTTTATACATAGTGAAATTACATACTGAAAATCAGTGGGGTAAATGGGCTTTTCAGTAAATGGTGTAAGGATCATTGGCTATTCATATGAGAAAATAAAATAGATCCCTATCTCAAACCATATGCAAAAATAAATTACAGATGACTTAAAGAACTGAATATAAATGTAAAAATATTTAATATTATATGAAAATATGGGAGGATATTTTCATATTCTTGAGGTGGGAAAGGCCTTCTAAAGCAAGGCAAAGATTCCTAAGTCATAAAATACAAAATACAGAAAGCTGATTACATAAAACTTTAAAAGTTTTATACCTAAAAAGACAAAATAAGCAAAGTTAAAAGGCAAGAGACAGCCCTTGAGAAATAGTTGCAACATATTAACAAATAATTGATATCTGGAGTATATAAAGACTTCCAACAAATAAGGAGCAAAAAAAAAGTGATATGATCAAGCCATTCACAGAAAGGGAAATCCAAATGGCCAATAAACATATGAAAAGATGCCAAAACTCTAATAATCAGAATATTTTAAATAAAACAATGAGAGGCTAATTTTTATACTCATCAAATTGAGAACAGTTAAAAATTTATGATATCCATTTTGGAAAAAGGTGTGGGGAAAGGGAATCCATACACTATTGGTGGTCATGTAAATTGATTTAGCCACTGTGGAGAGAAATATGGCAATATTTGAGATTTATATACCCTATGTCTCAACAATTCCTCTTCCACATAGTTAACTTAGGAAAATATTGACACACATGTGCATAAGGAGGGTTGGCCCGGACATTCACTAAAACATTGTTAACAAGAATAAACAAATTGGTAACAACCTCTATGTCCAGAAACGGTTAAACTGTGGTACATCTGCACAATGGAATACTAGACAGCAGTCTAAATGGAACAAGGTTATTTGTTTTTAATAAAGGAAGAATATAGATCTATTTGTAGCAATATGGAAAGATACCAAGATATATTGTTAAACTGAAAAGCTGTTTACTGGAGAATATATAGAAAACAGTAGCTTTTATATTTAAAAAATACTATATATGTGCACATGTACACACGATTTTATAAATGCTGAGAAAAATGTCTGGAAAGAGCACAAAAAATTGTAATCATGATTATTTCTGGGAAATGGGTGTGAGACAAAGTCTGAGGGTTACATTGGTATTATCAGAAGTTTTTATGGTGAAAATGTTTTCAGTTGGTGGTTATATAATTTTTTTAATGATAAAAGCCCTCACGGAAAATGATGCTACAACCTAAGGAGGTATGCCCCCATGTCATTCCCCAGTTGAGAATGACAGAACTAAAAGGGGCAGGAGGAGGAAGTTCCTCCGGGTGCTTGAAGCACAGAATCCACTCTTTATAAGGAAGCACAATGGCAGGAAACCCTGCATGGTAATTTTAATCTCTCCTTACCCCTGCCTAGAACATCTTTTCTAGTCTACTATTTCAGACTGCGACATTGCTTCAAATAGGTCCTAGTGCAAAATGTAGAAGTGCCACCTACTAGAGAGCAAGCCCCATGAGGGCAGAGAAATGTCTTAGTCATCTTGGTGTCCCTGATTTAGCACAGTCCTTGGTCCCTGTATGAGTTTGCTAGAAAATAACTCTAACCTAACTGAATCTGTGTCTCCATTTACTGACACAAACAATTCTGTTCTTGCTCTAGCACATTTATTCAACAGATATTTATAAGTTCCCTCCTATGTGCCTGGCCCTGTACATTAAAGATTTTTTATGTGAATGTTGAATGAATAAATTTAAAAAAACCTTATTAGCATTCATTAACACAATAGCATCAAAGTGTGTTCGTGTATCAGCCTAGCTGGCTGACTGACCAGAAAGGGACAGGCAACTGGGGATACAGCATAGCACATAGGTATTGAGGGGCAGGAGAACTGAGTGGCCCACCCTGGGAGGTCACAAAAGCGGGGGTCACTGGCCTGGAGGCAGGACCTTTTCTAATGCCTCATTACTGATACCATGAGCAGAGTAACCCGTACTCCTTTATGTACGTACTCATCAACAACTTACTGAGCACTTACTCTGGCTAGATGCCTTAGTCCCTGCCTTCAAGGAAAGAATATAGCTGGGGAGTGGAATGGAAGGAATGTCAGCTTTGAGTCGGGTAAAAAGTATTGCAGGTTGGCAGATCCCAGGCCTGTCACCTGACCTCTCTGAACTTCAGTGAAATGAGATGATGACACCTCTGACAGTCATTTTGCAATTTGAAGACACTCTCTTGTAAAATGCCTAGTACTTAGTAGGTGTTAAGTAATTGATAATTATAATTATTATTGACCTAACACAGCCTCAAAACCTTATATCCTACCTGGGTGGAGGTAGGAAAGGGGAAAGGATACTGAGATAATTACCTGTAATGCAAGGCAGAGTGAAATGTAAGCTACCACTGAAAAGGGATCACAAGGTTGCAGAGCAGAGGAAAATACAATAACTTCCGACTAACCATGGGGATTGGGGAGGGCTTCCCAGAGAAGATGGCATTTCAAACTGGGCCTGAGAGGGTGGGGAGAACTTCCATAGGTTGGAAGGGGCAGGCATGTGCCTGAGCGCTCTCTTGCCCTATGAACACAAAGGTATTTCTGTACAGACACAGAATGGAATTGGTTAGGGTGATAAAGAAAAGGAGAGAGATGCAGTTAAGATTATGTCTTCATTACAGCAAACATACATTTTGGCAGCAAATAAATGGATCATCATGAATCATTTGTTTTATCCAGACTCAAGCAAAGAAAATAAGAAAAGAATTGGAGCTGAGTATCAGGATAAAATCATTTAACTAGAAAGATGGTTTTGATTGCAAGACGATCTCTAAAGGAAAGGGAAGGAATCCTTTGCTCGTGCATTCCATTAACTAGAAAAATCTTGGATACATTTGGATCTTTGCTTGACTGAATGAAAGGTTCTTAAAACAGGAATGGAGAACATTTCCCTAGAGGCTGAGTCCTGGCAGTCTAGACTGTAGAGCTGCCCTACACATTTCAGCATTCTGCACAACAAACAATCTAAATATTGCTGCACAGTTGAATTTTGTGCTATATATAGTTGGGTGTGCACTGTCAGACTGGATTTCAGGCTCCCTGAGGTCAGGAGTACTGTCATCTGTCTGTCTCAGAATTCAATATCACCCTAGGCAGAGTCTCCTTGGGTGGGGTTTCTCTACTCAGTCATCCCTCCCAGCCTTCCAAGTCTTCATTATTAGATGAGAAATTTGAGTGAAAACAGTACCCATATTTACTCACTTGTAATTGCCTTCTGGGCTTGCTGATTTTAGCCCCTACATTTATAATTGTTGGATAGACCAGAAAAATAGCATCAAGGTTTGGCTCCTCTACAATATGAAGCAACAGGTTTTCCTCTAAGACCCAGAGATGAATGAAAATATGGAATTTGAGCAAATTCCCAGGGTGCAGTACCCCAATGTCACACTATGTGACCAAACTCAAGAGAGAAGGGTTGCTTTATATGGTTAGGATGGTGTCACGCAAAAGATCTTCCTGTGGCCCAGAATCAACCAAAATCCTGCCTTGTGGCATGTCACTAACCTGTGAGCACTGGAGAGAAACCAGGTGTCCTTCTGCCTGCCTGGGAAGCCTATGTTGAGTCCTACAGCCCTTTGCCAGCGGCTGCTGAGAGAGCCCAGTAGGGTCTCTGAACATTCCAGGAGTGGACTTGACTGGGGAATCAAAGAGTGCGGCTTGGAGGAGGGAGCAGAATGTGATTTATCAGTTGTGAGAGACCATCTTCTAGCCTCCTCACCTTCTTTTCCAGAAGATTGACTGTACCTTTAATTAGCTGTGGAAATTTGTCACATGGGAGCTTGTTCAAAATGCAGAGTCACATGTTCCCCCTGTAACAAGATCCCAGGTGATTCATCTGCCCAGGGCAGTTTGAGAACCCCTGTATTGAGTCCTCTGGGCCTGTTTCCTCTTCTGTTAAGTGAGGTTGAGGACACCAACCTATCTATGAAATTGGTTGTGGATAGCAAACGAGGTAACTTGGGGTGACAGTATACTGGAGCCATTTGTTAGGTTTCCAGGAGTTTTGCGGGCCTGTTGTTAAGCTGTCAGTAGTTTGACATCAGGCCATGGTGGGAGTATTTGCAGACCCTACAAATCAGGGCTTTCCATTTGTTTTTCAGAGAACTGGTATATCTGCCCTCCACTATAGGGGCCTTAGCAGGTAAAAGCCAAGACTAGTGGGTTGCAAGTCCAGCACGACCAGCACATGGAGGACACCTACAGGTCCCTACTGGTTTTTGGAAGCAGGGCCACCAGCTTGAATCTGGCCCTAGGTTTCGGATATCAAAACAGGGGAGGTTAAGGCACCAAAGGATAGGCTTTCCAGAATCGACCAGAGCTTCTCCATCTGGGCTCCCCTCCAGTTGCTTGGAGCCTGCACTCCACAGCTGGAGCTCATTCCTGAGTCCCTCACCAGTTAGTGGCTCAAAGGCCTTGTTCATTATCCTGCAGAAGTCTGCACATTGGCAGCAAAGGAAACCAGGTCCAGCACAGCACCACTGGGCCCTGTCCGAGGAACCTTTGAGAACAAGCTTTCAAATCATTAAGGAAATGAAAATGAAAAACCATGAGAGAGGAGCTAATCTGGCTGCCAGCCAACTTAGTTAACGCCCATGGTGCATGAAGGGGACATTAAGATCACAGCAGAAGGAAAGAAGCGCTTTAGCCATGAACTTCTCTGGTTCACAGAGGGCAAAAATGAGCTTTGTGGCTTAGGAACATTCATGCACTTCAACATCTTTGCAAGGCCACGAACTGTTGGTCAGAGGCACCACAAGCAGTTTGTGATTCAGAGGTTGCTATGGCGGCCATTTTGTGTTGAATAACAAACTAGTATATACACTTGGGCAAATCTGCATAAATTATGTCTGGTCTATGGCTCCAGGGCTCTCAAACCTCCACACCCTGATCTGTAACTGAAGAAACAAGAGCAAGGAGGCCCAGACATATGCTTTCCCAGTAAAGAGGCTCCTCAGGTAGTTTCAAGTGGGCCATTTATTTCCCTCTGGCTAAACAGCTGTTAATCACCAGCACACCTTTTCCAGAGTCATTTTGCAAGCCTTTTAGGACAAAGGCTATGATGAGGAGCAGAAGCACAGCCTAGTAAGCATGCTTCCATTCTTATGCACAGAAATATAATACTCTTCTTTTATGCACATTCAGTCCACATTTGTAACAAAATGATGTTTCCATATCAAATAAAACCCCTGAAACTTACTACTATATTGTTTCTGTGTCTTTTATCTCTTGCCTCTCTCAGCCACAACATTCCATGGAATCCAGAATGATATTATCACAGCCCAACTTCCTTTAGTTCAAGCAGAGCACACTGCAGTTCTCTGAAAATAATGCAATATTGTCAGTTCCAAGCCCCCCACCCCCCCACTTCCAATCCCCACCCTTTTTTGGTGCCATTACCTTTCATAAAGAAGTTGCAGTAGAACAAAATGTCTCTTTGTAGCTAGTTTGCAGCCTTCACAAAAGTGGTTTGAAGAGTGCTTCAAACATAGTTCATATTCCCCTGGCTCCTTGCTTTATCTCCATGACCAGGATGTGACATTTTCACAGAGGCAAAAAAACTGAATTCCAGTTTTCACAGAGCAACATCGTGTTATTCTGTACTTTTTTGTCCTGATGTCCAAGATAACACCTAAGCCCTGAGAATTTTACTCCCTTCTGGAAAGGCAGCCAACTGACAATTCACACAAAGGCAGCCTCCAGCTGGGAAAGCCACATGTCATCTCAGAGGCGAGTGGAGTATGGTGATGAGTCATGAGAGCTTACAAATGGCAAAACCAGGTGTCCGTGTTTCCAAATGATATTAAGGGATCTCCCTAACACCACTGGAACTCGAGTGGGATTGAACTCCAGTTCGGCACCAAGTGCAACAGGGAAAAGTGCGCAGGCGTTTCTGATTTTCCTGATGCATTCTTTCAAACAGCCAACTTTTACAGAGGGTAGCCACATGATTGGAGCCTGGGATTGCACTTGGCCCCGAGCCACCAGCGCTAACACATGTCTAAGGACTCACAGCTGCCCCACTAGCAGGCTCCAACATCCTACTGCAGATATGGGCTCTTTGAGCTGTGCCATTTCTGCTTCTCAAACTTCTGGGGAAAAGAGGGCTGGGAAGAAAAAGAATGGATGGACATGAGCTCCAACAAGTGCCCACTCACAGGTGGAAGGATATTTCAGAAGCAGGCCAGGTTTAGGCCCACACTGCTAGGCACAAGGCAGGTTCTCCAGGGCAGCAGGCTCTGACTGACCCCTGTGGGTCCCATTCTTACCCCTCTAAAACCCCATTCAGCCCCCAAGCCATCAGCAAAGGAACTTGACCCTGGAACTCATCACTGTCCAACCCCAGCAAAGCTTGGGAAAGTTCCTGAGCCATTTCTTCATCTGTGGGACTAAGTTAATCAATGGGAACTTTCTGATGATAAGCAAATAATAAGCAAATGATAATAACTAACGGGCCTTGCTGATTATCTGAAATGTCATGGTAGCATCTGCAAGCTAGAGGGTCAGCAAAGTTTCCAGTGCATAGAGAAAGGAGATCTGAGATGTTCTAGCCTGTCATTGACACACTGGCTTACTTTCGGCAGGTGACTTTTACTGTGACTCAGTTTCCCATCTTTACAAGAAGGAAGTTGAATTAGGTGACCTCTAAGGCTACTTTCAAATCTGGTATTGAGTGCATCTGTGTTGCACACATTGGCTTTACTGCTAGGCTGCCCCAGATGGTCATCAGGAGGTTCTCTCTCTTTCTGCCACATGCCCACCTCAGCCCAACCTGCTGTAATAAAAAAGAAGACTCAACAATAGGCTAGTAGCAGCAAGAAGCAACGAGCTCGGCCCACACAGAAAGAACATCTGCCACCACATGGTATTTGCTCAGCTAAACAGATTCCAGACACATCTGCACGGCACCTAAGACACAAATCAACAAGAAAACACACAGACTTCATGGGTGGCCCTCTCAAGATGTTCAAAAGCATTTCAGGATCTAAACTTACCAGGTCTATCTGGCAGGTCTACCCCACCCCCACTCCTGCCCTCTGAAAGGCACAGGATCCCTTTAATACCAGACCCTGACCCAGCTGCCACAATCCACCAGCCAGAGTATTTAGTCACCTCGTACCCTAAAATCAGTTCAGCTCTGCCACCTAGGTCCTAGATGTCTTTGGTCTCCAGCTAGTGTATGAATTCTCTCCTAGCCAGAGCTACCTCTAAAAACCGCAGCGGGGTGTAGAGCCCAACTATAAGGAGCAAAGATCTGAGATGTAGTTCTGGCATGTCACTGACAGGCTGGCTAACCTTTGCAAGCTCACTTTTACTCTCTGTGACTCAGTTTCACTCTCTCTACAAGGAGGAAGTTGGATTAAATGACCTCCAATCCACTTCCAGTTCAGATATCCAGTGAGTCTGTGTTCCAGGACATGCCTAGACATGAAGGAGGGCATAGGAACTGGGGCCTAGAGACACAGGCCGGGTGCTAGGTCTTCCTTTGCCACTTACTAGCTGTGGTTGTCCAACTTGTCAAGATGGCAAAGGACTTGAAAGTCATGGGGACGATTGTGAAGCACCATAAAATAGTGACAAACCATTTTTGCCAGCAAACTTTTGGCTTTATTATGTGTATTTGTATCTTTATACCAAAACAACAATAACAAAATAGTAATACCAGAAACATTTCTAAGAAATTGAGTATTATTTCTAAATTTTTGACTCTATTCATTTGCTAGTTCCTTGCTTGTTTTTTTATCTGCAAGAAATCATCTGTACAAGGCCTTACCTGAGCCTTTCCCTGTTCCCGCCCCACTCCTGCCAAATCACCAGTCTCCCACTCACTTTACTACCCACTCTGGTTTTCTCTGAGTTCCTAGAACATTCCTAACATGTTCCCTCCTCAGGGCCTTTGCACTTGCTGTCTTCTTTGCCTAGATTTACTCTACCCTTCAGTTCCTTCAGGTCAAATGTCACCCTCTCAGTAGCGGTCTCCCTGGCTTCCCCACCAAAATTCCAAACCCCATACACACTTCCTACCCACTTGGCCTATTTGCTTACTTCTGTTTCTTCTTAGCCCTCATCATTGACCCACCATCTATTTTACTAATTATTTATTGTCTCTCTCCCCCACTAGAATGGAAGCTCCACAAGGGTAGGGACTTTCATTTGCCTTTTTTTTTTTCACTGTTGTTTTCCTATTGCCAAGGACAGTGCCTGGGACAGAAAAGGCACTCCACTCACAAGCTGTTTTGGATGAAGGAATGAATAGTAGCAGGCACCAAATGTTTAATAAATATTTCTGGGAGAAACACAGTTAACTGAAAAGTGTATCAACAGTCTGCAAACTGGGAAAGGTTTCCATTATTGTCAGTGAATAACTTCAGTCCAGCTTTGGAAACTCCAGTGAGGCTCAGGAGGGAAGTTTGGAGCCCTGGGTATAAATGTTCTCTCCATATTGTGTGTTTTGACTTGGATTGGCTAATACTATCAGCTGCCTTCCCAATCACAAATCCACACTTGTGTCTGGAATCATCCAGTGATATGTCACAACACAGAGTCTTCTAGAGATAAAAGTAACCACAGAGAATGTTTCCTCAGCGCCAGGCTCTGGGCTTGAACACATTTCTGGCACTATGAGCAAAGCTCACAATCACCCTGTGAGATGAACGCTGTTTTATCCTTATTTTCCAAGTGAGAAAGCTGAGCCTCAGTGAGGTTGTTTCTTGCCCGAGTGCACACAACTAGAAATGGTGCAGCAAAGGTTGAAATCCGGGTCTTAAACACTAAGCCCTACCCTCCTACTCTTATCTCCCATTGTCTGTCTCCTTCCCACTACTGAAAGTCCTCTCCCCACCCCCAAGCTCCTAAGCCTGGACATTTGTGTTTGAGGATTAAAATATGTAGACATTACCACAACAGTGAGGATATATTGACAATTGCAAACAGTCCATTTCTCTCCATGTGTAGAATTAATGAGGCTGGTGCAAATGAAGAAAAGCTGGACAGAAAAGAAACCTGTGATCAGATTCTGATTTGGTCAATTTCTTTGAGCAAATGACACAGTCTGAGCTCCAGTTTCCTCAAGTTTAAAAAAGAAGGGTACTATCAACTTCACAGTGCTGTCATGAGGACAAAATGAGATCATATTCACACATGGGCCAAGCCATTGCCTGGCACCTAATAGCACCTGAGTCAGGGCTGGTTTCTTTTCCTGCCTTTCAACTGTCACATAGGAGTGTCCTCTCCTTTGTAGTTCCTTCCAACCTCCAGGACGCTGCTGTGTGAGCCGTAGGGGAAGAAAACTTCTTCCTCAAAGGAAGATCCACTTTTTCCTTTTATGCATTTGCTTCCCCGCTCACTTTGATGGCCCTCAGAAGTGAGGTATGGAGCTGCAAGAAATAGACATGACCTAAACAAAAAATCAGACTCTTCTTAAAAATGAGGAAGATCTAGAAATCCATTATGTGGTAATGAAGAACACTAAGCATTTCCCTTCTTTTTGGTAAAGGACAAATGACCATTCAGATCTTAGTTGTTCTGATCTTACATAAGATTAGCTAATAACACTTAACATTGTGAAAAGCAACCCATATCAACTAAAGAGGAAAAAAAGATTAAATCTGATACAGAATCTTTTCTATGAAAGATATATTTCCAAATGTTTGAAGCTTCATTTTGTTGCCATGGTACCATCATTTCCAACTATTGTCAGCTCTCTTGAAATATTCAGTAGGGGCAAGCCTATCCTATAATATCCAATTGTTTTTTGCAGGTTTATTTAAAAGCACCACTCTGTAAGTACAACTGAGCATTTGCAGACATCTGTAGATTAATACTGAAATGAAAATATTTAGCAAAATGTCTATCCTTAGATAATGCCATAATAATAACACTTTGAATTTATCCAATGCCTTTGTTCTGTGCAGCTCAAAGGGCTCTGAAACCATTATCTCATTAATCAAATAGCACATTCCTAAGCTAGAGTATCATGACGTGGTTGGTTAGTGGTGTCAGCAGTTGTACTATGCAAACCACATACTACTGTTGGTAGGGGACCATCAGAGCAAAATGAAATAATGCAGGGGAAAAAACTCACAACTGTCTTGATATGCAAGTCCTAATGCAAATCATGTTCTCTATCAAAGTACTTTCCCAGGATTTCACCGACATTGTCTCTGTTCCCAATGCGGATGTTAGGAAAGAATGCTATCATTTTCCTACACAGGTTGTTCCAAGTAGAGTGGGAAGGGAAGCAGACCAAGGCCAGGAGGCCTGGTCCTTGTGGAGGCTCTGCCTTCCACTTACTGAGTGCCCTACTCTGTGTTATTTCCCTCTCTGCACTGAACTTTCCTTGCCTGGAAGAAGAGAGGGTTGTATGGACCAGTGCCTTTTATGCTCTACTGACAATGAAATACTTGCCAGCAAACAATGAGAACCCTCATCATTTTTTATCAGTCTTCTATATGGGTATCTCCAAGATTTCACAGGAAAAAACTTACAGGTCCCTACTCCCCTGTTCATAGCAGCATTAGTCACAATAGGTAGCAGGTGGAAGCAACTCCACTGCTCATTGACAGATGAATGGATAAAGAAAATGTGCTCTGTCCATACAATGGAATATTATTCACCCTTAAAAAGGAATGAAATTCTGATGCATGCTGAAATGTGGATGAACCTTGAAACATTTTGCTTAGTAGAATAATCCAGACACACAGAACGAATATTTTCTTCCACTTACATGAAATATGTAAAATAGACAAGTTAATACAGATACAAAGTCAAATCATTGTTATCAGAGGCTGGTGAAGGGAATTACTGTGTAATGGGGACCGTCTCAGTTTTGCAAGATGAAAGAGTTCTGGAGGTGCATGGTGGTGAGGGCTGCACAACAATGTGAATGTACCTTCAAAACCACAATGAGATACCACCTCACACCAGTCAGAATGGCCACTGTCCAAAAGACAAGAAATAACAAGTGTTGGCAAGGATGTGGAGAAATGAAAACCCTCCTACACTGTTGGTAGGAATTTCAATTGGTGCAGCCACTGTGGAAAGCAGTATGGAGGTTCCTCAAAAAATTAAAAGTAGAAATGCCATTTGAGCCAGTAATTCCACTTCTAGGACTTTATCCAAAGAAAACAAAATCCTTGATTCAAAAAGACATGTGTACCTGTATGTTTATTGCCACATTATTTACAATAGCCAAGATATGGAAGCAACCAAAGTGTCCATCAGTAGATGAATGGATAAAGAAGAGGTGATACATATACACAATGGAATATTATTCAGCCATAAAAAAAGAAAGAAATTATGCCATTTGTGACAACATGGATGGACCTAGAGGTATTATGCTCAGTGAAATGAGCCAAGTGTAGAAAAACAAATACCATATGATTTCACTTATTTGTGAAATCTAGAAACAAAACAAAATGAACAAAACAGCGGTAGACTCAGACACTGAGAAGTGGCTGGAGGTTACCATGGAGGAGGTGTTGGGGTGGGTTGGTGGGGAGTGTGAGGAGGATAAAGGGGCACAAAAATTCTCAATCATAATAAAAGTTGGTCACGGGAATGGTAGTACAGCATGGAGAATATAGTCAATGATTCTATAACATCTTCCTATGTTGACAGATAGTAACTGTACTAATGGGAGTGAGGATTTAATAATGTGGGTAACTGGTGAACCACTGTGTTGTATACTTGAAACCAATATAACACTGTATTGTCTTGTACTGTATTGTATATCAACTGTACTTCAATAAAAATAAAGCAATGTTAATATACTTAATGTTACTTGAAACAGGTGGTAGTAATTTTTATGTTATGTGTGCTTTACTACAATTAAAAAATAGAAAT
>JAVSCE010005217.1:0-23026 GCA_032199065.1 Smutsia gigantea
AAAGGAAACTAGGAGATATTCTTAATACCTCCTTTCCCTTATCCAACTTGCAGTACACATGAAAAATGCAATTTCTAAATCATCCACTCCTTTCCAATGCTTCTCCTTTTGTACAGGCCACCAATATTTCTCACCAGGGCCACTACAAAAGTTTTACAATTTTGCAAAGGCTTCTTTTTTCCCTCGGAATCAAGCACCAACTGGTTTGATACCCGTTGAGGTTCTAGCTGTTTCGGTTGCTGCTTAACTTTCCAGGTTCCACTTCCCTCCTTTTAATACAGTCCAATCACAAGGCTAATCATTCAGTTCCCTTAATATAAACCTAACTTTTTGCTGCTTTAGGATTTTTGCACTCTCTCTCTCTCTCCTTTCATTGTGACATGATTCCTTTCTTCCTCAATTTAGAGGTCTTGTCTCCTTTAGAAAGAAGGCTCCGGAGTATTCCATGTCAATTGTATCTCTCTCCATCCTCCATTTATTACTATAACATCACTTTCTTTATGTTCTTTATAGTAATCATCATAATCAATAATTAACTTTTTAAGAACATGTTTATTATCTATTATTTCCCTAATACAATAGTGGCCTCACAAGGACAGGGGCTTATCTATATTAGTGATGACTACATTCCCAATGCCAGGCACTGTGCCTGACACATGATAGGCATGCAATAAATATTTGCTCAATCTGTGAATATATTCCATGTTAATGGGATGGAAGGGGGATTTTTACATGAGTACATGTGCAAGTCATCAAGGAGTGAGAGAATGTGGCATGTTTGGGGTAAGCAAGTGATTAATATCTTGGGGAACATGAAGATTAAGGTAGGAACACTGAGATATATGGGCTGATAATTATTCACTTATTCAACAAATATTTATTGATCATGCCAAGCATAGAGGTCCAGCTTCAAGAAGCTTCTAATCTGGTGGTAGTGGTGGCTGTGTGTGGTGTGTTTGTGAATAGACTTAGGATATCCATATATGATAGGGAGTGTAGGAGGTAGATTATAATTTGCAATGGAGTAGTTGGAAGCTGCAGAAGATGATACCTGTGTAAAAATTTAAGGAGATGAAGTATTAAACCAGTGGATGTCTGTGGAAAAATGTTCCAGGTAGAGGCAACGGAGGAAACAGCAAGAGCAAAGGATTTAAAAGGCAGGATTAAGCTTGAGGTGTTAGGCCAGAAATGAATTTACTGGGTCTTTTATATTTCATGAGATTAGATTTTATATTGCTGTCAGTGGGAGACTGTGGCAGGTTTTTAGGTAAGGGATTAAGAACTTTTGTTTGTTTATTGTTATGATTTCAAAGGCAATAACTATAATTGGGGTAATAAATGTCAATTGGCTGATGTATTGACAATCGAAAGTGCAATTGTACTTCTCTAGTACTTCAGATTTCATGTGTGACCTAATAATAGAACCAATACATAGAACTAAAATTCCTCAAATACAGCTAACCCTTGAACAACATAGGGGTTAGGGGCATCCCTCCATGCCCTTTAGTCAACAATTTGCATATAACTTTTGACTCCTCAAAAACTTTCTTAATAGTTGACCAGTAAGTAGCATTACAGATAACAACAGTCTATTGACACATATTTTGTACATTATATATGTTACATACTATATTCTTACAATAAAGTAAGCTAGCAAAAAGAAATTGTTTTGCAAATCTCTGAAAGTTTTTCCAATATATTTATTTTAAAAATTGCATGTAAGTGGACTCAGGCCGTTCAAATCTGTGTTGTTCAAGGGTCAACTGTATATATATGCACCAATGCAAAAATCACTTCATTCAGTAGTAGATTGAAAGAGAAGATGCTCCAATATTCAAGATAATGTTTAAGTGTTCAATAGTTATGTGGTTTGGAAATTTAAATTCAGTGCCAATAAAGACATATGTGCTGCAAATTACCAAACTCTCTGTAGTTTCAGACTTGTAATATAGTTAATGGAGGAAGAGGACAGAGTTTTGACTTTAAAGTTATATTAATGTGAAAATTAGCAAACAAACATAATTTTTAAAACATCAGTTCACATTCTTATGGAACCAAGTATAATAAATTTGCATTTCATCTTTTAATTTTTAGTCAAATGTTTTCTTAATTCATAAAAGTAATCTTAGTTTTTTTTTAGACTTTGAAAATAGAGTTTTATCTATTGCTTTATTGAAATAAACTGTAAAATGTGGGAAACATGGACATAGTTCAGATCAAAATTTTTATTTTCTCCAAAAATTCCCACATCAGTGATGGTAATGTCTCAATCTTAATTGATCATGTATAATAAGTTTACTATTTGCCAGGCATATAAGCACTCCATAACAATTTACTCATTTAAACCTCACTATTAACTTATGGGGTAGGTACAGTTATTACAGCTGTAGTTCGGATGGGCCCTTTAAACACCTTGTCCCAGGCTTATTAATTCAACTAATATTTGTTGAGGCTGCTATGTACCAGGTGCCATGACAGGTTCTGTGAACATGATGGTTGTGCTGTGAAAGCTAAGCTTTGTTGTGAAGCTTGTTGAGTGTAAGTTTATCTACCTAGACCAGAGATCCCAACTAGTACATAGTGTCTGCCATTAGCTGTCAGTGTCTCACCAACTGGATTCAAACAGTGGAATAGATCATTCTTCCCCCAGGTCAAGCAGTTCTCCATGTTGTCAGTAGGTCATTAGGCAAAACTTTAAAACTATTTCCCAGGTGTTTTGTTCCATTCTTTTAATGGAGTAAGTATAGATTATCTAGATTCTAGGTGTTGTACATATTCTCTGTTTAATCACATATGAACATATGATGGATCATTTATTGGCAAATATGATACTGTAATTAAACAAAGATGTGTTGACTTGTGGATTTCAGGGAGTTGAAGAGAGAGTCTGCATCACTAGGTTTAAACTCTTCATAGGCTTTTCAAACTAAAACCACCCCTTTTATCCCCACCCACTAGTTTTTAACATGTGAGAACCTTCAAAATTTTTGCTTCACCTTCTGCTCTGATTTCCTCCTCAGAGTTTTCTTCCATAGTGGGCATCTATATTGGAGAGCTAACCAGTCATGAAACCAGCATAAATGTCACTGAAAGTAATGAAATGTTTGTGTTGAGAGGGCCCAAAGTTCAATTTCCACTGTAGAATGGCTGCACTGTAGGAACCAAATTCCAGAACACCTTATTAGTTTTCTTCCATTAAACAGGACTTGGGTTAGTCCTGTTAACATGTGAGCTTCTTTTCTCTGCTTTTATGGCCAACTACCTACCTCCATGCATTCTGATTGATAACTTCTTCCTTTAATCACATTTATATTTTCAATCTGATTTATTCAAACCTTGCAAATCTGAAAATATCCTTAAGGTGACTTTGTATAATTGTCCTTAAGGTGACTTTGTATACTTGCTCAGACTCCCTGCATAGTTACCAAATAAAATACTTTACCTCAGAGAGGATAATCTTATTTCTCTATGTTAATAGTTTTTAAATAAAAAAAATTTTTTTTTGCAGGGAGTTCCTAATCCCTAATAATAAGAACAGTAGTAAGAATGAATTATCAAGATATGGGTATTCCCAATTTATGGACTCGGAGGGAATATAGACTTTCCAGAAGAGGGGAAAAGGAAATTTCATATACTTCCTACATATTTTTTTCTACACAAAATGATCTCAGATGGCTTTCCCAAGAAATGGAATATCTAAAAAATCCTTGAGGTGAAAATCAGAGTGAAAGCAAGCCCATCAACCTCATTGGCTATCTCACTAATTTCTCTGATGAGTCAGCTTCTTTGTAGCCTACTATTGATATTAACACAGATGTGAAAGATACAACTGTTCTCTTCAATAATTGTATACAATCAATGAGTATAACATAATATAGCCCTTAGCTCAGTGTTCTTTCAACATATCATGCAGCCTCCAATAAACATGTTTTAATAGGCTTAGCTCTCCCAAAGAAGGGAGAACAAAGATTACTCAGTCTTAGGGTTTTATTCATATTGATAAAGTGGCTTTTAAAAGTCTATCTTGGATTGCATGCTAATAATCTCATTTTATGACTCATTTGATAAACTTTTTTTTTTTGCTGATTGACATTAGAGACATAGGTTCAAGGGGCATTAAACTTTTCTCTAATGTCATTTGCTCTTACTGAACTGAAGGGTTCATTAGCAAATCAGACCAATGGCTGGAGGTTTACATATTTATTGATTCTTCTATATTAACTCTAAGAAAAGTTATTTTGCTTTGCCCCTGTTGTAGTAATTTCTTTTTCATACATCTATTTTCACTTTTAACTCTTCATCTAAAATTTAATTTGGGGCTTATTTTAGAGGAGTAAAGCATTATAACCAATTGAAATAATTTGGAGATTCTCAAAGTGAAGCACTTGTTAATTATATTTTTCACTGAAGAATATATATATATGCACACAGTCCATCATGGACATTTTGTGAAAAGAAAAAAATAGAAATCAGAGCAAAACTCATATATTTGCTGACTAAACATTTGGATTGGTCAAATCTACACGGGCATTCAATGAGGTGAGTGGGCACATAGGTAACCAGAGCCTTAATGATATTGAATGGAACTTGTAGCCCTCATTTTGGGTAAAGGAGCTTTTGTTGTATTTATTTTTTGGTAATATATATTTCCTTATTAGGGTTCTTAAATTTAACAGAAAGGTTTTTAAGTGTCTGAAATATATGTGGCTATATTGACAGGCCAGGCTTTTAAATGACAGCTGAACATTGATTATTTTTCAAATTGACCATGGCATTAATGTAGGGCAAGTCATCAGAATTTTATGGCTTTATATTGAGCAGATGATTGAACAGCTGAATTTTACAGTCTGTTTTAAGCAGTTGGGAAAGCTGTTGAGTTTTATGGGTTTATTATGTCAAACAGTTGTTTACATATTTGACCACACAAGATTATTCACACATCATATCAGAATAAATTACTATGAAATAATCTGCCCTTTATAGTGCTTGGAAAATCATTACATAATCAAAGATAGCTAAAAATCAATAATGCTATTGCAGCTAATTTATTTGTTAGATGTCTTTGCTTACCTTATAAACAAGATGATTTAAATTTTCACAATTTCTGACATCCATATATTTGACCATAGAACAATCATATGTAATCTGAGTTGGAATTTATTTTAAAATATTCTGTTGAGTGGGTTTTACTCAAGATATCTGACTGTATCAGAATTGGTATAACTACTTAAGATGGCTCCATGTAACAGTGCCAACAGGTGTATCTGTGTTGTCACCCTGTCAAATGGTCTAACCAACTCTTTCCTTTGCCCACAGTTCTGGAAGTAGATCAGTGTTGATACTTGCAGACACAAAGCATATGGACAGAGGTTATTCTAAATCCTTTAGCTGCTCGTGATTAAAAAACAGAATCAAAAGGACTTACAACCATAAGGGAGTCACGGCCTCTAAACTCCAATAATTGTTAATATAATTACATACTTTCTATTAAAGCATCTGCGTGTGTGTGTAACTTAAAATGCCCCCTAGACAATATCTCATGATTGAATAATATAATTCATAAAGTCATTAAGATAAATTCTATCACTAAATAAATTAGACATCATGTTAGGTATCTTCTTACTTTGGTAATACTAACCATGAACATACCTGAAACAAATATATAGTTATGTGTAAGTTATTGATCTGTGAAACCTAATAGAGAATAACAGCTAAATTGAGATTGTAGCTGTTCAGTGGACAACCAGACTCACTCCTAAGCTAAGGTGACTTACAGCTTCAGGAAATGAACACAGTGTACCTGATTCAATTTCAAATTCAGGAAATTATAATTTATTTCATATCATAGATCTGCTCAACCATTGTTAAAAATAGCTATGTTATCTTTACAAAATCTAAAGCTCTACATTGTAATAGTTGCCAACCTTTTTTCCTTGGCTATCATATAGTTTTATGTCCTTTCAATTCTGTTTTTTAATCATGGAGCAGTTAAGGAGAAAGTGATTTTTCTATAATTGTTTGATAAATCTTTTTAAGTCTGTAAATTCTTTGTCCTGAGGAATTATAAAAGGAAATGGCTCACATTTACACTGCATTTTCCATTTACACAGTACTTCAATATCTGTAAAGATAATTTATTTTATCATTTTGACTATTGGAGTTCTGGTTTGATAAGACAATTCCATTAAATTAGGTGATACATGAAGATAATACAGTACATTGGCAGAGGGAATTTTTCATTTTGATGTTCCTGTTTAAAATTCAAGCATTTCCCTATTTAATATGTAAATAAGTCTTTAGTTCTAAATAGTCATAGGATGATTTATGCTATGTGAATACAAATCAATGCTAATGTAATATATTTTAATACTGGTCACTTACTGAAATGAAGTTGTACATTATTTTTTATATTTTCTATTTTGAAATACAGAATTTTATACTACAAGAGCCTGTGCATTTTTGGATAATTCTATTCACTTAAAAAAATGACTTAACTGGGGGAATTTATTAAGAGATTAATATATCTCAGTTGCTGTGACTAAGCTTAAAAATATATTTAAGTGATTTTAAATAGTTCCTTATGAAAAAGATATAGTTGCATTTTCTATGTTATGTAGTAAAATTTAACACTTTCAGAACTGCATTTTTTCAATACTTGTTTTTAAAGAAACTTCCTGCATTTGAGTGAGTAGCTAGTATTCTCTATTCTCTTCCATATAGAAGATGCCTTTAATAACACACCCCTGATCCAGAGGGAAACCAAAACCTATTATTAAAAAAACAAAAGACCTCAAAACCTATTTTAGTGGATGGCAAAGAGGTAGTAGTTGTATAGTACAGAAAATGTGTCAAAATAAGGTGCCATGGGGCTTCACAGTTCAATTCACAAACACCTTACATTTTAGCTTTGATAGTGTAATAGAGAATCAGCAAGGCATTTCTCATTCCTTCATAAGGGTCAACAATATACTAAATACACCTCCTTATATGACTTAAGACAATGCTTCATACAATTAACCATGGGTCTGCAGAAGGACAGGAAATGATGATGTACCAATAGGGGTTGGGAAGTCTAATCTGAAGAGGCCTATTATGAAGGAAACATTATCTTTAAAATAATATATATATATATATATATATTTTTTTTTTAATCGCAAATGCTATATTCTACTTGGAATGTAATTTTAAAAAATTACGAGTATTTATATTACTTGGTATTGAATGAAACAGATGTTTCAGGAAATGAACATGATTTTCTGAGGCTTTGCATGTTCATTGGCAATTCTCCTGTATCCTGGTTTTAGAAGCACAGACGTGTCAAGTACCATAGAGCCCTCCATCTCAGAGATGTCTCCCCAATGGGATGTAATTTTATTCCCCCTTCTCTCCTCTCTCTGAAGGGGATTATGAATGGCTAACAAAATTGGAAGAAGCACGTCCTCTACAGAAAAAGAATGGTTTCCACTCCAGATTACCTAACAGCCCATCAGTGATATGCAGTGGAAAACCTTTAGTCTTTGAAGTTAGAAAGATGGGCATTTTAATCATGTTTCTATCATGATGTAGAAATCAAGTGAAATCTCTCACTTCATTTTAGCCTCAATTTCTTGACTCTGTCCTACATGCCAAGTTCATCAGGTTACAGGGAGCGTGTAAAGATAGTGTAGATAGAATGCTTGGCATAGTCATGTATTCATCCAGCAAGGATTAACTTTATGCTTACTCTGCTAGGTGCTGTGGTAATCACAGGAGACAAAGTACTGTATCAGACATGGCCTCTGCCCTCGTGCAGCTCAGAATATGAGGCAGAAGCAGAAATGAAAAGAGCAAACTAATAAACAAGGCAATTTCATATATTGGTAGGTTTCAACAAAAGAGAGTAGTGTTATTTATCAGTGATACAGTGGGGCGGGCTCATCTTGGCATGGTTAGTAGGAGCTGTTTCATTTCTTCTCAACTCTGCATTTAGCAGCACCACACTGGTCAAGATACCAACACCAGTGAAGTCACAAATCAGGCTTCTCTCCCCCAGCCCCAGAGAGGCAGCTCTTCTGTGGTTACCAGCACACGGCAGGGTGTAGTAGTGACAGGGATATGCAGGGATGGTTAATAGGATGGTCAGATTTCCATGAGAAGATAGCATTTGATTTGGGAACTCAGTGATAAGTTAAGCTAGTCCTTGCAGAGATCCGGGGTCAGAGCATTTTAGACAAAGAGAACAGTGAGTCCAAACAAAGGCCCTAAGGCTTGGAATGCTCAAGGAATAGATAAATAGAAAAGATAATCTAATTGTGACTATTTCTGAGAAGATAGTAAATTGGCTGGTGGTGTAGAGAATGACCGGGATTGTGAGTTTGTAGGTGTTCAGTATATGACAGCAAAATTGGCTTATGATCCAGACAATCTAGGATCTAGAAAATGCTGTTAGCTCATGTAAAATTGCTAACAACCAGTTGTAACTCTTTGCCAGGACTTGACTTCACTTCATCTTTACTTGGAGCCTGGGATTGGAACCTTCGTAGGACCAGCCTCAAGGCTGACACTCAGCTTCTTGTGTGTGTTTCACTGAGGAATTTGGAGAGGTGGAAAGGAGAGTAAGGGAGAAAGGGGAGTGTGCCAGAAACGCTTTCACGGGCTTAGGAGGGGCAGAGGGTCCAAGTAGCTGGACTTGGGCTCCCAAAGAAAAACTCCAGAACTGGATGAGAGATCAGCAGTCTGGGGAAAATAATTGCCAAAGAGGAACTGTAGCACAGTGATGACAGGACAGAAGACAAATTTGGCTTATGTTTGCCAAGAGTGGATGTGGATCCCAGTCTTTTCAGTTCCTTTTGTCCTGGCTTGATCTTTGCCTCATTTTTGGAAAATTAACTATTTGTGGACCTGAAATTCAGGTATAAATTTTAAAGAGCTTTCTTCCATATCAATTTGAAAATGCCCTGTCCATCTATGTAATAGCTGTTCTAATTCTAATATTATGTATCACCAATTTTAATAGTTAAAACATTTTAAAGCTTTTATCCCACTGAAATAAATTTTTCCTCACAAATGGATCCCCATAACTCAGGTCACCATTTGTCCACCTTTTCTGCTTTTTGAGAATATTCCCATTGTTGCATACATGAATGACTTACAGTTTCATTGTTTTTTTTTTCACTACTAAATGGTACAGCTAGAACTTAGTTTTAATGCTTTAATAGTCAGTCTCATCCACCTCCATAGGGAGAGGTGCTTATGTGTCAAGAGACATTTTCTAACATTATGGTATGATTTCCATTTGTTGGTATAGGAAATGAGTAATTTTGCAATAGAACTTCTAGGAAGCTCTTGACAATGCAACAGCAATAAAAATAATGGACTTATTTTCATACTTGAACTAGGCTTATAAAATAGGCCTTGTTATTCCAGAAAATAACATCACATTCAAATAATTCTCTTCCCAATTATTTGCATTTTTTTTAATTAAGGAAACAAATTAATGAGAATATTTCAGGCAAATGGGATTGTAGGAAGACAAAGGAAATAGTATCGGTGGCACCAGATTTTTAAATGTAAATAATATTTAAATAAATGTTACTTAAATATACTTCCTGTGTTTTTCAAAGTAGGATATCAGTTTCAAGGATGAGAAAAACAAAATCTAACTCCTACCTGCTCAAGATAGAAGCATTTTTCTTGGCGGAATGGATGATACTCAGAGTGAGGGTTTGGGCACCAGATACATGAAATCAATAAGGAGCCTGGCACTTAAAGTGAGTCAGGCCTAGTGAGCATGCCTAAGGGCTCCCTGCACTTAAATGTGGGACAGACCCTTCCTCCATAAAACAGTATTCAACCTGATGCATATTTCTGTTGATAGTTAGAAAAGACATTTGGTCATACCTGAAGTACAAGTCTTTAAAGGAGAATTGAGTTTCAATGATTCCAGTTGTTTTCACTCGGGAATGTAGAACATCTTGCTCATTTGGGACGTATCCAGGAGCTGTTATTCTGTCTACATCGTTAAGGTAGCTAATAAAAAAGAAAAATCCAGCATATGTATTTTTAACTTTGCATTTTACAATAACAGGATTCAGAACAAATGAATTTTTAGTTTAGGGTCCATTAAACTGATTTAACTCCAGACTTGCTTTTCACACTCTGCTCATCAGAATTTTAGGAGCTGGGTGGCTGATAGTTCAGTGTTCAGAATGAGGGACACAGCTGACCCCCGGGGGCCTCCTACAAAAGTAGCTGGGTCAGTGCTGCCTTAGGCTGTATTTTCTCAGGCATATATGATAGATTTGATGGTATATGGATAGGCTATTGAGAGAAAAATTCTCTCTAAAGGTTCTGGAGAATCCCCAAAAAAGCTACCTTATTATGTTAGTCACTAGACTATTCTCAAGATGCTGTAGTTTGAATTTAGACACTGAATTTTAAGAGAGTGATTGCTTAGGACTCTGAACCATTTTTGTTAACTGCCATTCAGTTAACTCAATAAAGGAAAATCTTTTGACTTCCTTGCTGGCTAATGCTAGACCTGATTCATGAAATTGTTGACCCATCCCTGAGCAGCAATCCTGGAGAGAGAACTTAAGTTAGCCAAATTTATACATTATATCCACTCCTACCTCCTCTTCTCTTCCAGCAGCGCATCAGAGGGTCCTTAGACTTCTCTGGAGGCCATATTTAAAATCCCTACTGTTACTGAGTTGAATACTGCTCTCTTCTTGCCCACAAGATCAAGGTAGTGAGGAGCAGGAATAAGATGGATTAAGCTGTGTGCTCTTTAAAAGTCTGTTGGATTAGAGGAGAGAATCTGTTCTTTGCTCCCTCCTTCAAACCAGATAATGCCTTCAGGCTACAAGTATTTTATTTCTTTAAAAACAGTTGAAAAATCACTGTTCTAGACTTTTGAAATACCGAGTCTTTAGTAGTTTAGCAATATGGCTAGCTGTGTGAAAATGTTACATTACAGATGATAATAGCCTGGTAAGTTTTTTATGACCAAATTGGCCATTATATTGAATCAAGTTTACATATTGCTCAAATAGAAAGATCATGATAGGTATACATGCATCCAGACAGAATATGAGAGGTAGAATCCAGCTGAACATGAGTTATGATCCAAAAGTTGAATTTTTCAGGGCCTAAAGAGCTGTAATAGCTTAGCATCTACAATGATACCTTAAGAAAACAAAACAAAAAACAAAATGATCATTTAATCTTTTTTTAATAAGTAAATTCAAGAGCAATATAGATCATTTATTCTTGGAGGATCTTCCTGCTTTTAAGCTGAAACAAACTAAGAATGGGCAAGTACTCCAAAGGTATTTTGGCCAAGGAAAAATAGACAATTATCCTACAGAAACGCATACATGTGCAATGTGAAAATGTATCATCATGTCTTATTCTAATAAAGTTTAACTTTTCTTGAAGAGAGACAAAGCAAGATATATCAGAAAAAAGTATTGTGAGATTTTTCTAGTTTGTTTATCCATTTCCTATTTTTTGAAGCACGTTCCTTTGTGAATTCCCTACTGACTCGGTCTGTGTATGTGGTTAGGTATCTTGGCAGTTGATTCATGTAGAGGCAAAAAAAACCCAGACCTGCCAACATAGAGATTAAATTCATTTTAATAACAGCTCAGTGAATGCTTTGGTAAAGACACATTTTAATGTACTTTCATTTGCATGTTTAAATGATTTCAAGCAAAACAAAAGAATTACCAGAGTGACACATTTGCATTTGAAATGCTTGCTTTAGTAACACACACTGGATTTGGGTGCTCAGGTGTGTGGTCTAAAACTTAATATAGCTCAACTGCTTTAAAAAACACCTGATTCTTTTTCTAATCATGTAAAAACAGTATTTTTTTCTAGTAAAGTCTATGTTAAATATTAAAGCGTATGGAATTTAAATAGCATACTAGATGGCCTCAATCACTGCACATGAAGTAGTAATTAAAATTTTTACCCTCTTGCCACCTTCATGCCCTTTTCTCTTTTATTTGCTAGTACTGATGGGAAGGGGCTGCTGTGTTGTCAACAACATGCCATTCCTTTACTCTGAGTAGGACTCACCTTTTTGTTAGCCTAAACTTGAAGGGGCTCTAGGTTTGAAAAAATATTTCACTTTCATCTCCCCCAAAAAAAAGAGAGTGAGGGAAGGGAAAGAGGGAAAGAGAAAATGCCCTGTATAATTCATATGAAATAGACATGGATAGAGGACCACTCTGATAATTAATTTTAATATGTGAATATAATTCAGTATTTGAAAAAAAAATTTTTTCAGAAAAAAGCAGTGGCCATGCCACTATTTTTGCAAGCTTTTACTTACTATATCTTTTAAGGACCTCTATGGGCAGAAAAAAGTTAGCGTTTAAATTTTTTGATTTTATATGAAACCTTAGACAGGTTTGGGGGGGTGGGGATCAACTTTCCTGTTGTTATTCTGCCATCCTGTAAATGAATTGGTAGTTAAAAACCAAAGAAAAAAGCAAAAACTAAAAATGAGCAAGTCTAGAAAATACAATAAGTATCATTTCATCAGCCCATTTTGACTATACGATGTATAAATATTGCTGTTAAAGGTCAAAGTATTTGATAAGCATAATGATAAAGTTTATGTTAGCAGAGTGACACATTTACATAATTGCAAGTGACACCTAATGTATAATCACAATCGTGTAATCAATAATATGCATCTAATACTATGTATATTAATTACAGCTATCTATCATCTGTCTCTCCATCTCTCCCTCCTTCCCTATAACTTCTCTTGGCAAGATTTTATGAAAATATTTTGTAATTCAGTTTCTTATTCATTGTGACTGCCTTTATTAATGATTCATATAGAAAAGCAATGTTTTCTATCCTAAAGGGAGCCCTCTTAGTATTAAAATGTGGCTAGGCACTGGGACAATTATAAAAACAATTACTTAAGTTTTTGTAATCACAGGATGATTTCTACTCTCTGCTTTATCAGAGAGATGAGAGCAGGACTTTCCTCCAAGGGCAATGTGTCCATTAGGATTGGAAATGAAAGTGAATGAGTAATCCTAGAAGACTGTTGCTTTTAGCTTTTCCTAAAATTTATATGGTTTGTTTTCTCTCCATAATCCTTCTGCCCATCACGATTTATTTATTTATTTTAATTAATTAATTAATCAGTTAATTTTTATTAAGGTATTATTGATATATACTCTTATGAAGGTTTCACATGAAAAACAATGTGGTTACTACATTCACCCCTGTTATTGTGACCCCCCTATACCCCATTGCAGCCACTGCCCATCAGTGTAGTAAGATGCCACAGAGTCAGTATTTGCCTTCTCTGTGCTACACTGTCTTCCCCCTGATCCCCCCCACACCATGGGTGCCAATCATAATACCCCTGAATCCCCTTCTCCCTCCCTCCCCACTTGCCCTCCCCCACTCATTGTTCTGTCCTCAAATAATCCTTCATTTGCTTCACTTTTACACTACTTTTTTTTCTTAAAGTACTACTAGCATGTTCTGCTGGGAGTTCATCAAAGGACTGTATCTCTACTGTTTCATACAATTGTATGCAGAGACATAAATATAGAATAATTCAGTTATATTTATGTACATGTGCATACATGCACACAGGCATATAACCATAAGATAGGTCAAAACCACTTACTAAAGTGGAAATTTAAAATCATTTTGATAATGAAACTATAAAACAGTGTCATAACCTCCTAATTTCCTTGAGGCTGATAATTGCTAACTGGATATTAGCTGTGAAAATTACATAATCTTTCTTGAGACTCAAAAAGAATCCCACAATATGCAAATGTCTTGGAAATCAGTACATTACTGTCTTCCAGAATTCTGTATCATGCTCATCAAACCAGTGGAACCAAAGCATATGTCATTACAGAATTATTTTAGAAGGTGATTTCAGTGACATGAAGAGAGAGGAAATGAATAGCTCCAAATCTCAGTGTACATGTCACTAGTCTATGTTATACTGAGCACAGTACACAATGACTAATTCTTTGTAATTGGGAGAAAATACTTGCAACATACAGATCTTCTCAGGCAAATATGTTCAAAATTAGTTCTTTAAAATTCTCCCCTGCCTAAAATCCATTTATTGCTTACAAGCTGCAGTCCTGGGCTGTCTCTCTTCCTGCTCCAGCAGAAGAAAACCGGCCCTCCCCTCACCTCTTGGGTACAGATAAACCTTCCTTTCCCAGGTAATTACCCATTGATATGGAGATGAATATCTCTCCACCCCAGAGGAATGATGCAAATGCACTAAAGCCATACTTCTTTCCACCTCTGGATGCCTATCGATATGCAGATGTACTAAAGCCAGGCAAGATATTCTGGAAATGTTACAATTTTACCACAGGCCACCACTCCAGAAATCTTGCATTACAATTTACTCATTCCCCCATCTTTTTTTTTTAATTTATTTTTAATTTTTTTGTATCATTAATATACACTTACATGAACAACATTGTGCTTACTAGATTCCCCCTATTATCGAGTCCCCACCACATACCTCATTACAGCCACTGTCCATCGGCATAGTAAGATGCTATAGAATCACTACTTGTCTTCTCTGTGCAATACTGCCTTCCCCGTGCCACCCCCTTCATTATGTGTGCTAATCGTAATGCCCCTTTTTCCCCTTGTCCCTCCCTTCCCACCCATCCTCCCCAATCCCTTTCCCTTTGGTAACTGTTAGTCCATTCTTGGGTTCTGTGAGTCTGCTGCTGTTTTGTTCCTTCAGTTTTTTCTTTGTTCTTATACTCCACATACTAGTGAAATCATCTGATACTTGTCTTTCTCCACCTGGCTTATTTCACTGAGCCTAATACCCTCTAGATCCATCCATGTTGTTGCAAATGGTATGATTTGTTTTCTTCTTATGGCTGAATAATATTCCATTGTGTATATGTACCACCTCTTCTTTATCCATTCATCTACTGATGGACACACAGGTTGCTTCCATTTCTTGGCTATTGTAAATAGTGTTGCGATAAACAGAGGGGTGCACCTGTCTTTTTCAAACTGGGCTGCTGCATTCTTAGGGTAAATTCCTAGGAGTGGAATTCCTGGGTCAAATGGTATTTCTATTTTGAGTTTTTTGAGGAACCTCCATACTGCTTTCCACAATGGTTGAACTAATTTACATTCCCACCAGCAGTGTAGGAAGGTTCCCCTTTCTCCACATCCTTGCCAACATTTGTTGTTGTTTGTCTTTTGGATGTTGGTCATCCTAACTGGTGTGACGTGATAGCTCATTGTGGTTTAATTTGCATTTCTCTGATGATTAGCAATGTGGAGAATCTTTTCATGTGCCTGTTGGCCATCTGAATTTCTTCTTTGGAGAAGTGTCTGTTCAGATCCTCTGTCCATTTTTTAATTGGCCTATTTGCTTTTTGTTTGTTGAGGTGCATGACCTGTTTATATAATTTGGATGTCAACCCCTTATCGGATATGTCATTTATGAATATATTCTTCCATACTGTAGGATGTCTTTTTGTTTTACTGATGGTGTCCTTTGCCATACAGAAGTTTTTAGTTTGTTATATTCCCACTTGTTCATTTTTGCTTTTGTTTCCCTTGCCCCTGGAGATATGTTCATGAAGAAGTTGCTCATGTTTATGTCTAAGTGATTTTTGCCTATGTTTTTTTCTAAGAGTTTTTTGGTTTCATGACTTACATTCAGTCTTTGATCCATTTTGAGTTTACTCTTGTGTATGGGGTTAGACAGTAATCCAGTTTCATTCTCTTACATGTAACTGTCCAGTTTTGCCAACACCAGCTGCTGAAGAGGCTGCCATATCCCCATTGTATATCCAAGGCTCCTTTATAGTATATTAATTGACCATATATGTTTGAGTTTATATCTGGGATCTCTGGTCTGTTCCATGGGTCTATGGGTCTGTTTTTGTGCTAGTACCAAATTATCTTGATTATTGTGGCTTCATAGTAGAGCTTGAAGTCAGGGAGCATAATTACCCCCACTTCATTCTTCCTTCTCAGGATTACTTTGGCTATTCTCTCCTCTTCTACTTTTTGGAAAACTTTAAGGAGGATGGGTATTATGTCTTCACTAAATGTTTGATAAAATTGAGCAGTAAAACCATCCAGGCGTTTTGTTCTTAGGTAGTTTTTTTTTATTACCAATTCAATTTCCTTGCTGGTAATTGGGCTATTCAGATTTTCTGTTTCTTCCTGGGTCAGACTTGGAAGGTTGTATTTTTCTAGAAAGTTGTCCATTTCCTCTAGGTTATCCAGTTTGTTACCATATAATTTTTCATAGTATTCTCTCATAATTCTTTGTATTTCTGTGGTGTCCATTGTGATTTTTCCTTTCTCATTTCTGATTCTGTTTACGTGTGTAACTTTTTTTTTCTTGATAAGTCCAGCTAGGGGTTTATCTGTTTCGTTTATTTTCTCAAAGAACCAGCTCGTGCTATCACTGATTTTTTTCTTTTGTTTTATTCTCCTCAATTTTATTTATTTCTACTTTTATCTTTATTATGTCCCTCCTTCTACTGACTTTGGGCCTCATTTGTTCTTCCTTTTCTAGTTTCATTAATTATGAGTTTAGACTATTCCTTTGGCATTGTTCTTCTTTCCTGAGATAGGCCTGTATTGCAGTATATTTCCCTCTTAGCACGGCCTTCGCTACATCCCACAGATTTTGCGGTGTTGAATTATTTTTGTCATTTGTCTCCATATATTGCTTGATCTCTGTTTTTATTTGGTCATCGATCCATTAATTATTTAGGATCATGTTATTAAGCCTCCATGTGTTTGTGGGCTTTTTCATTTTTTTGAATAATTTATTTCTAGTTTCATACCTTTGTAAATTGAGAAGCTGATTGGTACAATTTCAGTCTTTTTGAATTTACTGAGGTTGTTTTTGTGGCCTAGTGTATGATCTATTATTGAAAATATTCCATGTGCACTTGAGAAGAATGTGTATTCTGTTGCTTTTGGATGGAGTGTTCTGTAGATGTCTGTTAGGTCCATTTGTTCTAATATGTTGTTCAGAGCCTCTGTCTCTATTTTCTGTCTGGTTGATTTGTCCTTTGGAGTGAGTGGTGTGTTGAAGTCTCCCAAAATGAATGCATTGTATTCTATTTCCCCCTTTAACTCTGTTAATATCTGTTTCACATATGTAGGTGATCCTGTGTTGGGTGCATAGATATTTATAATAGTTATATCCTCTTGTTGGACTGACTCACATTATGTAATGTCCTTCTTTGTCTCTTGTGACTTTCTTTGTTTTGAAGTCTATTTTGTCTGATATCAGTACTGCAACTCCTGCTTTTTTCTCAGTATTAGTTGCATGAAATATCTTTTTCCATCCCTTCACTTTTAGTCTGTGTATGTCTTTGGGTTTGAAGTGAATCTCTTGTAGGCAGTATATAGATGGGTCTTGTTTTTTATCCATTCAGTGACGCTATGTCTTTTGATTGGTGCATTCAGACCATTTACATTTAGGGTAATTATCGATAGGTATTTACTTATTGCTATTGCAGGCTTTAGATTCGTGGTTACCAAAGGTTCAAGGTTAACTTCCTTACTATCTAAGAGTTTACCTTTCCTCACTTAGTATGCTATTACAAACTAAAGGTTCTTTTTTTCCCCTCCTTTTTCCTCCTCCTCCGTTCTTTATAAATTAGGTATCATATTCTGTACTCTTTGTCTATCCCTTGATTGAGTTTGGGGGTAGTTGATTTCATTTTGCATTTGCTTAGTAATTAACTGTTCTACTTTCTTTACAGAGGTTTTATTACCTCTGGTGACAGCTATTTAGCCTTAGGAATACTTCCATCTATAGCAAAATACAATGTAGAGATGGTTTGTGGGAGGTAAATTCTCTCAGCTTTTGCTTATTTGGAAATTGTTTAATCCCTCCTTCAAATTTAAATGATACTATTTCCAGTTAAAGTATTCTTGGTTTGAAGCCCTTCTGCTTCATTGCATTAAATACATCATGCTACTCCCTTTGGGCCTGTAAGGTTTCTCCTGAGAAGTCTGATGATAGCCTGATGGGGTTTCCTTTGTATGTGATGTTATTTCTCTCTCTGGCTGCTTTTAATAGTCTGTCCTTATCTTTGATCTTTGCCATTTGTAATTATTATATGTCTTGGTTTTGTCCTCCTTGGGTCCCTTGTGTTGGGAGATCTGTGCACCTCCATAGCCTGAGGGACTATCTCCTTCCCCAGATTGGGGAAGTTTTCAGCAATTACTTCTTCAAAGACACTTTCTATCTCTTTTTCTCTCTCTTCTTCTTCTGGTTCCCCTATAATACGAATATTGTTCCACTTGGATTGGTCACACTGTTCTCTCAGTATTCTTTCATTCTTAGAGATCCTTTTTTCTCTCTGTGCCTTAGCTTCTTTGTATTCCTCTTCCCTAATTTCTATTTCATTTATCTTCTCCTCCACCATATCTAATCTGCTTTTAATACCCTCCATTGTGTTCTTCAATGATTGGATATCCATCCTAAATTTGTTCCTGAGATCTTGATTATTTTTCTGTACCTCCATGAGCATGTTCATGATTTTTATTATGAATCTCTTTCAGGAAGATTCATGAGGTTGATTTCATTTGACTCTGTCTCAGGTATATTCATAATTTTGCTTTGAACCAGGTTCATTTGACATTTTATAATTTGTCTGTCGTTCCCTCTAGGGCCCTCAAGTTCTACTCTCTGAAGCTGCTCAGCCCCTGGAGCAATGTCTTGGGTTACAGAGGAGCAGTGTTGGTGCTTCGGGGCAGGAAAGAGCTATTTCCTGCTTCCTGGTTGCTATGCCTGTGTCCACTGCCATAACCAGTGGTCGGCACATACAGGCGTAAGCCTCTATGCTTTGTGTTTGTAGCTGCCATAGGCATGGCTTCCCTCTGGTGGGCCTGATGCCAGGGCAGAGGTTGCTGGTTTCTCAGCCTTAGCCTGGTGCAAGCTATCCTAGAGGAAGACACAGCAGGCTGCATATCATGGTGGGGGGCCTTGGAGCTGCATAGCCAACCAGGCGGATGGAGCAGCTGAAGATTGTTTAAGCTCCCAACCTGCTGGGCAGAGTGCACCTGGACAATTTTGTCTACCTGTACTTTCTGTTGAGCAGCAACCTCTGTGCAATCCTTGCCCCTTTAGCAGCCCTCTCACTTTTAGGAAGTCTCTCAGACTTCCCATCCAGATCAGCCAGATATGAATCCCTATTTTTCACAAGTAGCTGGAATCTCCATCTCTCCAGGTATTCCACCTGTCTTAGCTTTCCAACCCCACTAAATCACCAGAGCACTATGCAGTGTCGGTTCGTGCTCCTAGAGCAGATTTCCAGGGCTAGGTGTTCAGCAGTATCAGGCCTCTACTCCTTCCCTGCTCTGTTTCTCTTCTTCCTGCTGGTGAGGTGGGATGGGGGAAGGGCTTGGGTCCTGCTGCATCACAGCTTTGGTACGTTACCCTGTTCTTTGAGGTCTGCTCTTTTCTCCACATGTATGTAATTTGGTGCTGCCTTCTTTCCTGTTGCTCTTTCAGGATTAGTTGTATTAATTATATTTTCGTATTATATGTGGTTTTAGGAGGAGTTCTTTGTCTCACCTCTCATGCCGCCATATTTTATCCAGTCTCCCCTCATTCCTCCTCTTCTGACCAATCTAATAACACACAGTAGCAACAGCAATAAAATCTTGATAATCCTGAAGCCAGAAGATTCAGACTATGCAGATTAAGTAAATGTAATTTACAGCACAATCTCTCAGTAAGCACAAAATATGTTTCTACACTTGTTTACTTATTCCTAACCATGCTAGATTGCTCACAAAATTTTTACCAAATATTGGACAATGTCAAATTCTCTTTAAGCATTTTTTTCTAGACAACAGCAACAAAATCATGGTAATTCTCAAGCCAGAGGATTCATCTAGGTTCAAAGTACCATGCAGATTAAGTCCAAAGCTTGTCCATTCCAGCCATCATGGGGCAGGTGCAGCCAGGGGGCGCATCCAGGACAAAAGGACTGTAGAAGCAAATAACCATGATTGTGGGGGGCGACTTTGCTGTTATTCCAGGACTACACAGGATGCCAGCTTCCAGGCCTTTTCCCCAAGATGTCAGAAGAGCCAGCCATCACCAGTCCATGTGTCAAAATGTCCAGGGCCATGTCCATTTTATTTCTAATTGCTGCACCCATCCTTGCAACACATGTCCAATAATGTGGGTGCCTTGATCACTCTCAATCACCAGCAACTGGCCATAGGCTGCAAAGTGATGCTCTAGGCCCCTCTTGGTGGTTTGATGATCTACACAACGTGCAGGGCACTCCTTCCCAGCTCGACTGACTTCTTCAAAGGTCAATGGCAAACCCCACCAATGGGCTACAGCCCACATTGTCTTTTGCCCCGCATGCAACAAACGCTGATGTAGCCATTGAGCCACATCAGAGGCAGACTTTCCTTCTGGCCAGAACACCTAGGCCAATGCATCTGCTTCATTATTCCCTGGGGATGCCAAAAGCAAATGGCCAGTCACATGATATCTATAGGTGTCTGTGCCACACCACTCCGTGGCCTTTGGGTGCAGTCTCTTGCCCACCCCATGATAGGATAGGTGGTTATTACCTTGGTCAGCTGCTCTGACGATGGGCTCTGTAACCAGCAAGATGTAGTACACAGCAGCCCATGTTGCTTCTCTATCAAGGTGACCGGACCTCTGCTCCTTTCCATAGTTGTGACCAGGCTCCGGCTGGCAGCAGAAGTAGCAGCAGTGGTAGAAGCAGTAGCCTTTGGCTCAGGCCATGGGCTGGGGTTGGCATGGTCTGCAGCGGTGGTGATGCCTCCACGACCACACGAGTGTAGACACATGTCCCTGAGCGCCACTTCTCCAAATCATTTCTAGACCTCCCAAAGGTCGCACCCATTATGACAAATTTTGGGTTCAGAGGAATCCTGCTGCTAACTATGCCAAATGAAAGTCTGGAGAGAGGAAATCCCTGGGCAAAATATCTCTAAAAACTGAAATCAGTCAAACCAAGAAATAAAGTTTAAAATCCATTTACTGTGCACAAGCTGCAGTCCTGGGCTGTCTCTCTTTCCTGCTCCAGCAGAAGAAAACCTGCCCTCCCCTCACCTCTTGGGTACAGATAAGCCCTCCTTGCCCAGGTAATTACCCATTGATATGGAGATGAACTTCTTTCCACCCCTCAGGAATGATGCAAATGCACTAAAGACATACTTCTTTCCACCTCTGAATGCCTATTGATATGCAGATGTACTAAAGCCAGGCAAGATATTTGGAAATGTTTCAATTTTACCCACACCTAGAGGAGATCCCAAACCACAATGTTGCCTATCCCTGCACCTGCAGGGAGTTCCATATTTTCTCTTATCTTGAATAAAGCTCTCTCTCTGTATCTGAATAAAAACTCTGTAAATTTCCCACCTTGTCTGGTGACAAAGTTCATTCTTTGACTCCACGAACAAGAACTCAAGCATCACTACTATTCTTGCTTTAATGAATTCCTTCCTTACCTACACTCCTCTGACCTGCTCTAGAATTCATTCTTGTTCAGAGTCAAGAACCCTCCCCTTTCTAGGCTGAGGTTTCATCTAGTGTACAGGAAGAGACCTCCCCAGGTGCAGCTTCCCTACAGCAATACCAGGATGTCTCTTAAAGGTCAGTTTAAAATCCTAGGATTTTAGGAAAAGCCAGGGTCAGAGCAATAACTGAACTGCCCATAAAAAAAAAAAAAATCAATGTCACAAGATGACAAAGAATTAAAGAATATTGGAGTTCAGTTCCTGCAACTTCTCCCTTTTATATGTCAGAGGGAAACTGTATCCTCAAGAAGTAGGTGACTTACTGGAGCCAAGTTGTAGAGAAAGCCAAAAATGGAAGGAAAGCCTAGCAGAATTCATGACTCTGCTTATCAACTATCTGCCCTAAGGATGTACTTAGCATTTCCGTGCTCTTTGTTGGAATGAGGCAGAACAAAATGTCGATTTACCATTTCCTTTAAAATTAATAGCATGGAAGAGGTATTTTCCATTTTATCCTAATGCCTTCCAATGGTAATTTTCACAGTCTTACAGTAAACTCTGGGGCAAGGGTGGGGGATGGGAGTCAAATGTCTCTCTCTTCTTTCTACTTACTATACTGTTTCTATTTTTATTACTACAAGGTATCTAAGAACTACACTGTGAACAGTTCAGCTGACATCAACCAGAGGCAACCAGGAGGGGACAAATGTAAATAGGTGAGTTCTTCCTACCACTTGTATACAATTACTCTTTTTTTGGGTGTGGTTACTTTTGATATTTGGGTAATACTATGTTTCATTTGCCAGCTAAAATAGTTTTATGTTTACATATAAATTGTTACAAAATAAGCAGATTTTAGTGTGTTTTAACATAAAATCATTATATTATAAAACATAAAATAGAAGAAAAATGAAAGTATTTAGATTCTACCTTATGAACAAAACCATGACCGAGTATAGTTATTTTACAAGCATTTTATTTATTACACAATTCTGAAGTCCTTTTTAAAAAAAAATTAGCATTATAAAATAATCATTTCCCTGTACCACATAGCCTTTGTAATTATCACTGAACATTAATGATAGTTATAGTGTTATTATTAACAATAAAGTCTCCATGAAATGACTCAAACTAAGAAAATATAGACAGATGAAAGCTTGATTTTATGGAATAAACTCTTGTGTTTCTAGCAAATCTAGCAGTATTTTTCTCTAATATAGTACATATACAATATTAGGTTTGATTCCTGGAAAAACAGTTAATGTTCAATAAGATTATAGCACACAGCCAAAAAGAAAAGTTTCATTTAAAGGAAAATAAGAAATCTTACACCAAACAGAATTAATGTTTCCCAAATTCATATTTTATATTCTTAAATTTTTTGTAAAGATTTACTATTACAAATTTATTAAGTCCTACTGTCTTATGGCTCAAACTCCTTGATAGGACTTACACCTGTCATTATTTGCATACTTACTGCACTTCTGGGATTTACATAATCAATCCCAAG